>NW_006497463.1:960302-974628 GCF_000471905.2 Amborella trichopoda
TATAGTATTTTATAAAATCAAATATATAGGAAATGGTTTATATAAGTTTCCAACGATAAAATGTAGAACTAAGGATGCACCCCACAAATCCATCAGAAAAGGTTGTTTTAATGTTGAAAAAATCCCTAATTGATCATCTCGACATCAAGATGTATGAGTGTATCTAAAACAAAAAAAAATTCAAAGTGCCAGAAATTCTGCATCTTGTAACATATTATCTACACCGTCCATTTTAGGAATTTTCATATGTTTATAGATCTACATGATTTTAACCATTTTTTGAGCTTAAAAGTATTTAATTAGATATGAAAATAGATTTTCAGTTAATCCTAAGATGTATTTACACAAAAACTAAATGACATGATAAAATTTGGTGGTGCGTCTTAATTGCATTTATTAAGGCAAGAATATGTGAAATTGGAAATCCCTTAATTTCAAAATGGGTGGTTGTAAGGGTGTCATTGAATAGACTCAAAGTTTAGAAAAAAACAAAAAAAAACTTGATACCCCAAGTCATCCAATTTGACATCTAATGGGTAAGAATAATTGTGACCTCCTTGTTACCAAGGTAAATGGCCTCTTTGTGTACAATCCCAATTCTAAAAGCCTATTTAACTACCGCATATTTAATTCACAGACTAAATTTAACACTAGTGGGCTCCTTTGGCTCAAAAGTGGCAGCAGTAATGGCAACACGAGAGACAATGAGAGGAAATGAGAGTGTGACCAGCAACCTCTCATCATGAAGAAGGTCAGTGCATCATTTGGACGCGCTTAGACTATGTCCATTGGCTAGTAGAGTACGTCCTCTTTTCTTCCTTCTTCTTCTTTTCTTTTTTTTTTTTCTCCTTTTTTTTTTGTCTTTTCCTTCTTTTTTATCCATTTGAACATTCATGGGCTAGTGGAGTATTGGTCATATATCCCTACCAATGCCAGAAAATCCTTCTTTTTTTTAGACACATATGCACACAGGATTCGAACCTGGAAAGCCACAAGCTGCTCCCAATTAAGATATCCACATTTTAGGGTGAAGCGCATGCATGTACGAGAGATACCCCTATGCGTCATAGAGCTATGATGGCATACGGTCTTGGTGACTTTGACTCGTCTCTAGGAGAGGACCTGAAATCCATAGACTAGGATTACGATCCCTTGGCTCATCGGTCAAACTTTGGTGACCTGTTAAGGAGCCCCTACTTGGACCGTAGGTCATGGGAAACACTGGGTCGGTCTGATAAAGCAAGTGTGATCCATAGTCTACAATTGAAGGTGGAGTGCCTTATGATTGTTAATTCATGTCCTAAACCATATGGATCAATTTCCCATTATATTAATTTAATTATATTTTTTTTATGATAGAAATTGTTTTAAAATTAATATTTGAATTTTTATGAGTCTTTTGATATTTTATTTATAATTTTTGGACTTATAAAAATAAATTTATTGATTTTACAAAAGTATAAAATTCAAATAATACTTTAGAAATTAATTTGTTAAATATCATGGGGGCCTATAGTACACATAGGCCCACTACCATGTGGGTGGGGCCAACACGTGCCACACATAGGTGGCACGCCCCACCTCTTGGTTGTTTGCTTTGTTGTCAAATTATTCAGATTTAAGAAAGATATCTTGTGGCATGTGATTTACTATTAGATATGAAAAAGATTGACCACATATTATCCTAAATATTGAAAGCATATCATGACTTGACATTGAATGGTATGGGAAAGAATATGCTATTTTATGGATTGAATAATATTTAAATAAGATTCAATTTATTTAAATATATTGATGGGAAAATGGTTTAAGAAAAGGGGGATAATGGTCCAAGCACCTTCTATAATATTAATGGCCCATCTATGGAATGGAAGGCTCAGATCTCTCACTCCACAAGTCACCTTGATCAACGGTCCATATTCAATCTCAAGAAAGAGGCAAACTATGAGAAACCCTAAAAAACTTTAAAATTAATTTTTCTCTATAAATAAGGGTGCACCCTCTCCATATTCTCTACACATTTCTCTCTCCTACAACTCTCTCTCCTCTCTCTCCCATAGAGACACGCCCCTCTCTCTCTCCTCTAGGTCTCTCTCTCTCTCCAACTTTCTCTCTTTAACCTTCTCTTTCCTAAGCCTCTAGAGGGGCACGCCCCAACCCTAGGTCTCCCACTTTCTCTTTTATGTTTTAGAAATACTAAGGGTTAGGAAATTAGGGGTTTGCCAACAAAATTTTGAGCTTCTAGAGATTTAAAGGTGAATACTCAGTTTGGTTGAAATTTGTTTTCCCGATTCGAGATTGAAGCTAAACCGTTGATCCCGCGCCATCGGATATTGGTGACTCGGTATGGGGTGTAACAAGCTCGGTTGAGGTAATCTCCGGCACGCACCTTTTTTTTTGTTTCTTGTTATATTTAATTATATTGGTTTTATATTCTCAAGCATAAAAATTGTGAATATTTTCTTTGTTTAAAGAAAAATAGTTTTATGACATCAAGGTTTTTAAGATTTTGGATTTGTTAGTTTTATTTTCTTTGAAGCAAGAATTATTGTAATAAGACTACTTATAAGTGATATTTTCTAAAAAAAAAAGAAAAAATAAAAGAAAAAAGGATGAAAAGAATAAAAATAAATAATATATATTCCCCGACAAGATCGCATTAGTCTTTCTTTCATTGGTATCAAAGCTATTGATACTTGATGTCATTAGTTATCTTTTTCTCTTTACTGAGTCTAAATCAAGATTGTGAATGAGATATATGAAAGCTAATGAAGTTAATAACTTTTGTGGTCAAGTAATACACCGACAGTTAAGAATTATTGGAATATTAAGACACCGAAAATGCACTCCGCATAATGGGTTTTCTAGACTATTTTGGAGCAGTGATATAAAGAATATAATGATGTATTTTTCTATTGCATACTTCAGTAATGTTGTGTGTCTTTGAGAGTAGGATCTACCTACAAAATTTCAGTAGGAGATCCTAAGAAAGTTATTGACTCATCAATAAATGGTGTAAGTTATGACTTTGCAAAATCCAAGAACTGTCTCCTGAGTTCCGTGATCTTTCCCACAAATGATATTAATTTATTTCTTGCTGAAATTTTATAGTGACTCGTAAAATTGAGTATACTTTCAAACAAAAACAAAGTTTCATTAATAAATTCGTTGTGGTTTGAAAGATATGATCGATTATTAAAGGGTGCGCAAGTGTGTTTTCTAACACGAAAATTATTTCCATGACTTGAAAGTCAAGATTTTATTTCTACTCTTAACAAAATGTTTTATGGCTCACACTAAGTTTTTAGACTTTCATTCTGAGTCTAGTTTCTAATAAAATTTATTTGAGAGAGAAATATCTATGGGAAGAAAGGAATATAAATTTTGGATTGAAGAGAGGTCATCCTGAATTTTCTGCAATTTAGTATGGCCTTCATTAAAGATATGAATATCTATATTTATCAAGCCTACTTAAAAGAGTGATAGAAGACTTGTGGAAATATATGTGTTACTATGATGTATCTACTTTCAAACAAAATTGGTTTGAAAGGGAAACTCCATTATGGAAGAGAAAAAATACAATTTTATTAAATAGTATTCCTCCTAGAATTCTGTAGTATGATTTATTTTGTGATGTAAATGTTACTTATTTATTTCTTTGAAGAAAAGTATTATTTGGGATTCACACTATGATGTTATGATTTGGTTTTGAGTCTAGTTTTCAACACAAAAGATTTCAAGAATAAATTCTTTGAGGGTTGAGAGAAACAATTTTTTTATTGAGAGGTGCTCAACCTAATTTTCAACTGAAAAAATTACATTGTGATGTAAATGTCACTAAAGTGAATATTCACTAAATTATATGTTTTAAGGGATGGAATTGAGCACTATTTTATATTTTTTGAGTCTATTTTAATACTCAAAAGGATTCGAAGATTAACTCTTTATGAGTTGAGAGATATCATATTTTTATCATGGGATGCTCAAGTTCTATTCTACATAAATTAAAAAGATGTGGCATGTTAAGGCACATCTTTGGATTCCAAATTATGGAGACCTTTTTTTTAGGGCTGATTTAAAAAGGTTTTATAGTGTACTATGAGTATGGTTTATTATAATAAAACTTAGAGAGAGGTAATAAAGAGTTGGCAAGATACGACACTCTATGTGAAGAGTATTCGATCTAGGAATAGCAAAAAGAAAAAGAAACACAATACCTAGCATCTTGGTTTCTTCGAATGAAAGGGATATATAGAGAGAGACTTGGTGGTAGCATAGAAACGCTAAAGATCAGTGGGAGAATCAAAATTGTGATAATTGAAATAATGTAATGAAGAAGAGATTTTCTTCACGGTATAAGACAAGAGAATCCAAGTGCCGAAGAGATGGACAATTCGTGACATGTGAAACCGATGATCAATATATTCTCCATCCATTGTGTGCACTTCCAAGATTACAAACGTTTGTCAAACAAGTAAAAGCGATGAATCAAGAAAGCTCAGGTACCACACTATGTAGTTTTGAGGTTTGAAATCTATCTCACATTATATGGTAAGGTCATATAAGGAAAGAGGATTCAATAACTTTGTTTAAAATGCGTTGGCTATATTTTGGCTATTTGTTTTATGAATATGTGTGGAGTGTATGGACATTAAGTGATAAGTGCTAACAAATTTGAAAGAGCCGGTTTTGAATTCCTTGTGTTTTTGTTCCTCCTTGTGCTTGAGTATAAAACTACTTAAGGTAGTGATACACATGGAGATATGATTTGATCAAGGGCTTTGAGTCTTAAGGATGAAACACGAGAGATCGGTGTGGCTCATTCAAATATGTAAGCATAAAGGGAGTGTTCTGATGGAACTCGATCTTGGTGACCATCCTCTCAATAATGTCTATAATATGATGTGTTGCACGTGATGATGATCTCTTGATAAATTCTTCTTAATTGTCAAAAAGGAATTATTTTGTCAAGGCTTTAATAGACATTATTTAGCCATGCTTTACTTTGGATAAAATTATAAGATGGTATATATGATTTGTTTTTGTGGCCATGAACTTGACTTGGAAGGAAATTATAGGTGAATGCGGCAAAATGATTTATGAAGGCTAAGCATGTATTTTAAAATTAAGTTGGATGATTTAAGAAAAGCCTAAGTCCATGAATATGGTTTTGAGAAAACCACATAGCCGTGTAAGGTCCATTAAGTTTTTATGAAAATCATTTTAAACTATCATACTATTATATAACTATTACTTGTGAATGCATATATATACACCAAGTCAATTTATTTTATTAAAAAGAAAAGCATTGTCTTGAAGGTATTCATAAAAGTGGGATAAAAACTATCACGCACTGTTTTATTTAAATACCTATATGCCTTGACCCATGTTTCTAGTTATTTAGAACCATAGGGAATGTTGTAGGAATGTCATCATGCAAGGCTTCTTTGACACATGTTGTGTTGCTTAGATAACTTGGTTTGTATGAATTTACTACCAAGATGTCTAGTGTGATTGAACCTTTGTGGTTCATGAAGGTTTTTGCATATTGTAAAACCAACAGGTATTGAATTACATATTGCATGACACTTGACATGCTACCTCATGATATATGCATGAGAATGTTGAGAATGTATATGTTGTTTGTGCAATAATTGAGTGGGAGCTGCTACAGTCCCACTTTTTTTAGCTGATTGGATATTTAGATATACAGGTACAAGCTATCTCACTGATTCAGATGATGTGAAGTTTACATCTAGATATGTATTTATGCTTGGACGGGGTGCAGTTTCTTGGAAATCAAATAAATAGGCAGAGTATGTAGCGTGTTGTTTGGTGATTGAGGAGGCCATTTGGATTAAGGAACTTCTTAATCGACTTGACTTTCACCTCGTGCGTTGTGAGGCAATAAGAATTTTCTGCGACACCACGACGGCGATATGTATGTCAAATGAGCCACGATTCCATAAGAACTCCAGACATATAAACCATGTTTTTATCACATGAGGAATGAGGTGAGATTATGAAAGATCGAGATCCAGATAAACTAAATATTCCAGTGGTGCCAGATGGAACAACAGATTATAATGTTGTCCACCCATGAAACCCAAATGTGTGGTGCTGGTTGTATGGCTACAAAAGGGAGCAACTTATTTGAAGAACTCTTTTGAGCCCATGAACATACGACCTCATGCGACGAGGGTACGTGATGGTCTTCAGCGACAACATGTCCATGATTCGCGATGCGATGTGAACGATGAGCTATGACTACTTTTGGGATGAGATCTGAGCAGCAAAGAAAAAAATGTGTTACCTCTATAAATTCTTTTGTGAAATAATTGATGGCGAAAACCATAATTATTGTATTGAGAGAATAAGTAAAAATTCTTGAGAGATATTGTAATTAAGAGAGAGATATGAGAATGAGAGAAAGTGAGAAAGAGAGAATGTAAGGTCTTCAAAGGCCAAGTGGGAGATATTGGGTTTATGTGGCCTTTAAAGGCCATATGAGTGCTTGTAAAATGAAAAAATAGAGTGGAACATGAACAAAGTGGGAGTGTGGTCCATCGTGGACCATACTAAGCAAACAATATTTGCTAATACCGGACTGTGCCTAACGATCTAGGGCAGTCGGTTGAAAAACCCAAGGTATCTTGGCATAGAGAACAAACCTAGAAGGGTTTTGAGTTATCTCTTTATGAGGTCGGAGCTTATGCCCAGATGAATGAGCCGAGGGACTGTGTGACACTTATGTATGATAGTGGGCCTACAGAGATAAGAGCCAAAACCTCATCCATGATCCATCACACGACATGCATATCGATAGATCGTTCGGGAAAGCCAGATATCCACCTTTTAGGGTGAAGCTTATGCATGTACAAAAGATACCTCTATGCGCATAGAGTTGTGGTCGCATAAGGTCTTGGTAACCTTGAGTCGTCTCTAAGGAAAGACCTGAAATCCACAGACTGAGATTGCGACTCCTTGGCTCATCAGTCAGACTTTGGTAATCTGCTAAGGAGCAAAAGCCCCTGCTTAGACTGTGGGTCATGGAAAACATTGGGGTCGGTCTGATAAAACAAGTATGGTTTGTAATCCACAGTTGAAGGTGGAGTGCCTTATGATTGTTAACTCATGTTCTAAACCATATGGATACATTTCTCATCATATTAATTTAATTATGTTATGTTTTATGATAGAAAGTGTTTTAGAATTAATATTTGAATTTTTATGAGTCTTTTGATATTTTATTTATAATTTTTCAACTTATAAAAATAAAGTTATTGATTTTACAAAAGTATAAAAGTCAAATAATATTTTAGAAATTAATTTGTAATATATAATGGGGGCCCATAATGCACATGGGCACACCATATACCATGTGGGTGGGGCCCACATGTGCCACACATGGGTGGCACTCCCCACCTCTTGGTTGTTTGCATTGTTGTCAAATTATTCAAATTCAAGAAAGGTATCTTATGACATGTGATTTAATATTAGATATGAAAAAGATTGACCACATCTTATCCTAAATATTGAAAGCATATCTTGACTTGACATATCTTTGAATAGTACGGGAAAGAATATGCTATTTTATGGAATAAATAATATTTAAATAACATTCAATTTATTTAAATATATTGATGGGAAAATGGTTTAAGGAAAGGGGAATAATGGTCCAAGCACCTTCTATAATATGGATAGCCCATATATGGAATGGATGACTCAAATCTCTCACCCCACAAGTCTCCTTGATCAACGATCCATATTCAATCTCAAGAAAGAGGCAAACTATGAGAAACCCTAAACCTAATTTTTTTCTATAAATAGGGGTGCACCCTTTCCATATTCTCTATACTTTTCTCTCTCCCATAACTCTCTCTCTCCCATAGAGACACGCCCCACTCTCTCTCTCCAACTTTCTCTCTTTAACCCTCTCTCTCCTAAGCCTCTACAGAGGCACGTTCCAACCCTAGGTCTCCCACTTTATCTCTCATGCTTTAAAAATACTAAGGGTTGGGAAATTAGGGGTAAGGCAACAAAATTTTTGGGGTTAGAGTTTTAAGAGATTTAACGGTGAATACTCAGTTTGGCCGAAATTTGCTTTCTCGGTTCTAAATTGAAGTTAAATTGTTGATCCTGCGCCATCGGATGTTGATGACTCGATATGGGGTGTAATAAGCCCAGTTGAGGTAATCTCCAGCACTTCTTTTTTTTTTTTTTTTTTTTTCTTTGCTATATTTAATTATATTGGTTTTATATTCCCAAGCATAAGAATTGTGGATATTTTCTTTGTTTAAAGAAAATTAATTTTATGGCATCAAGGTTTGTAAGATCTTGGATTTGTTAGTTTTATTTTCTTTGAAGCAAGAATTATTGTAATAAGACTACTTGTAAGTGATATTTGCAAAAAGAAAAGAAAAAAGGTGAAAAGAATAAAAATAAAAAATATATATTCCCGAATGAAACCGCATTAGTCTTTCTTTCATTTTTATCCATATTCATATAAAAGATCTGAAGCTTATAAACTCGAATGAATGTGGCCTCCTTAACAAGCGATGCTTTGAGAGAGAGACATGAGGTGTGACATTACATACATTGCATTCATATCGATTCTGCCATTTTGAAGGGAGACAAATTGTCTCTTCACCCTTCACTATGTGAAAGTTAGTCCTTTTTTCTGATTCAGAAGGTTGTTTTGCACTGCTTGTGTCCCACAGGGGAAAAGGTACAAAAGAAAGAACATGCTACAATAATAGAGGTGCAAGATTTTTCTTAATAGAGCCAGCTTTCTATGCTTCCCCTACAGCATAAAACTTATATACTTCTCCTTATCCAATTGTCCACTCTGAATAGAGGGCTAAGATTGCCCCAATGACAGTATCACGTGTCTACACTATTTTATTTTTAATTTTTTTCTATAAAGTATTTTGCCACCAAATTTTGGACGTATATTCCTCCATTAAACTTGCACTAGCAAAAAATATAAAAACAATATTTTCAATAAAATAAAATAACCAAAATACCCCTGAAAGATTCAAGGGGTATTTTAATCATTATATTTTACCGAAATTTTATTTTTAATATTTTTTATAGGTGCGTCCCAATGAGAATATAGCACGTACCAAATTTTATATTCATATAATTTGTATTAAAAAACTAAAAATAAAATACTTTGAGATGTCGGATCTAAGATCAAACAGCGAGTGGCTCTCTTGATCAAAATTGGATGGTTGGATGGTAGGGGAAGGATAGAACTTCTATGTTGTATGGGAAGTACAGAAACATTTCCCTTCTTAATAATTCAAGATCTGAAACTTTTTGAAACTTGGAGTTTTCATTCTTTTGAGAAAAAGACAAATGAGTCCTACCCTCTATTCGCAATTACATTTTACCGTCCATTCCCACTGTTAACATATCAAAAAAAAATGAAAATAAAAAGATTAGTGATCATGTTCGAAACTAGAAGTTATTCTTTACTTTTTAGGAAAATACAAATTTGCAAGTTGTCGTTCTTGCACTAAAAAAATAACCAGTATAAAAAATAAAGTTCTAAATGGGAGGTAATTAAAAACACAAAACCAACAAAATGAAACTTGAGCATATAAAATGCTAGTAGATTTACGGGTGTTAGATATAGATATAAAATGAGAGATATAGAATATCAAAATATTTAAAGACCAAAGTTACAATATATTTTAAATTCCACAACGTTATGCGAAACAATGAATTTAAGCAATGGTTACAAAAAAAAGAAAGTATATTATGAGAATACTTGTTTTTTATTAAGGAGGTCATGCTTAAGGGTGTGCTATTAATTTTGTAGAATGCAAAATAAGTTTTTTTCAAACGTTGAGCATTTTTTTTTAATATCCAAATTTCAAATCTAATGGTTGGAGATGATTTTGACCTTCTTGTAACAAAAATAGAAGGTCTCATAGTATATATATTCCCTTAAAGAAAATGAATAAAAGATGGTTTTTAAACCAACATGAATTAGTAATATATTTTGGATCTACTTATATATCATTGAATTTAAAATATCCATTATTATTCCTATTTCCCAGAAAATTTATCTGTGTTACTTATAGATATCAATTGATACATATAAGAATAGAAAAATATTAACAAACCAAACTAATCTATAATATATTTTAAATTCCACAACATTAAGTGTTCAAAATTTGGATAACCTTCCATTTGATCTTCTCAATCTCGAGATGCATGGATATGAAGAAGAAAAAACAAATTTCAAATCCTACTATTAATGCGTCAAGTTATAATGGATTTTTAGATGCTTGCAAAGTAAGTTTATAGTTCATAAGTATTTATGACTAATTTCTTTTTTTAATTGTTTTTAAATATTTAAAATATATATGTGCATGGTATTTGTCTTTTGCAATTTCTCGACCCAAAATTTTGGCCAAGGGAATTCCTCAAAATTTGGCCCAATCCCCTTCTCAGGCCTAAAATACCAAACCTACCTACTCAATACCCTAAACTAGTTATCCTAGATACCTCTGGGAGTAATAAATATATAAGACTGACCCAAATACTAATCTGACACCCAGAAACCTGAAAACCAATACCCTAAAGTCCTAAAATTGTAGAGAAGGCTATATGTGGTCCAACAGTGCAAAAATCACTCTAACCGGAGATATGATTTGGAAGTTATAGCCCGAACAAGTTTGTTTATGGAAATTTTATATTGATCCATGTACGTGGTTCAATGACACTACTAAAACTTGAGGTATTCTGGATCAGTTCTTGGACGCGTTTTGTCCATTCAAAGCTTAGAAGGTGCCTAGGATCCATCCCTATATAAACCTCCCAACCCTCCATAATAAATCAACAAAAAATCACAATAAAAAACATTAGAAAATCCCTAGAAATTGTGATACAAAAATCCCGAGAATATTTTAGGTAAATAACCAAACTCCCTTGAAAATCCCTACATCCAAAAACACCAAGAAATACAAAACATATTACTTTAAGTAATGAAACCTTGGATCTAGGAAAGCCCTAAGCTAAAACCTAAAGCCAAAGTCTTCTAAATTTCTTTGCCAAAAATCCCTATAAAATTTTCCATAAAACTCTAAGAAGATCCGATTTAAAGTTCCTTTGAAGTCAATTCTTCAAGGCAAAATGAAAAGGCATCACAATGTCAAGGCATCACAATATAAATCAACTTTTGGTCCTAACATGGTTTCCAACTGCAGGTCTTCTCAAGTTTCTTTCAACTTTTATTCCTAATATGGTTTCCAACTCCTTGCTTTCTCAAGTTTATTTTCTTTTTCTTTAGTTTAATTCTTAGTTAGGTCTAACTCTTTTGTTTGCTTCCTATTCTTTTTTTTTTCTTGGTTTCTTCACCGGGTTTTGTACGATTTGAAGCTGGCATTGCTTGTGGTTCTTAGAGACGACAAATCTTTTGAGATCAGATATATCTTTAAATTGTAATTTGATGGATCCCACCAATCTCTTCTATAAATTTGATTGTTCAAATTGTAAACGCGAATTAAAGGGGGTTTCTTGCGGAACTAATACAACTTAACATTATGTAAGTATATTCAAACTATATTAGTGATTTCTATTTCTCTTTGAAAATTTCTTTATTCTTTAATCTCTTCGTACATTTCTATGTGCAACTCATGTAAATCCACTATAAGATATTATACTATAAGTCATATACTATATTGTAATTTAGAAAATATTAAAATGATAATTTGGAAGTCAGTTTTGCCAGGAAATTTTTATGCTTTAAGAACATTTATGACTACTTTTCAAATTTCATATAATTCTAAAATTTTCAAGGACATATTTTTAATTTATAAATTTCCGCTCCCATCTTATTATATTTGAAACTTTCTTATTCTTTCACAAGTGCTCTTATTAAATGGCACCAACTTCTATCTAACTGCTCCTTTTGGTATGTGAATGTTTCACTATTCATCTATCTCACATTGCATATTTATTAAAAGATAAAAGACCTAAAGTTCTACACTTTAAAAATAGTTTCTGACTAATTTTTATTATCATTCTTTTAATAATAATCATGCATTCCTTTTCCAATAATTTTAAAGTTTGATACTTTGCCCTAATTTTCTACGAAATAGGATTAATAATGGATATTTTAAATTCAACTTAACATACAAGTAGATCCAAAGTACAACATTCCTTTTCCAATAATTTTAAAGTTTGATCCATTGCCCTATTTTTCTAGGAAATAGGAACAATAATGGATATTTTAAATTCAATTTAACACGATCCCAAATATATTATTAATTCTTGTTGGTATAGAAACCATCTTTTCCTTTCCTATTTTTTTAAAAGTTTTGCTTAATAAACTATTGGATGTTTGTGATGCACCTTATTTCTACATTATAAGGTTGCAACCTTATATAAACTTTGTCCTTTGCATTATAATTCCCAAAATAATCTCAAACCTTCATAATATCTCATGTTATCGTATGTCTCTAAAAATCTCTTCTCAAACTCTCTCTTGCAAACTGACATACTAAGGCGTTCTGTAAAATATCTCCTCTCAAACTCTTTGGATAAAAAGGTAAACAAAAAGAAGAATGCTCAACATCATGCCCCTACCACATAATTGAAAAAAACTTTATAAGTTCCTATCCAGTGATGATGAATTTGATGATTCACTAGTCTTTTCTTATAAAGAGTCTCAACATTAAAAAATCAAACAGAGTTTTCAAAGCAATTACAAAATGGACTTTAGGAAATTATTTGAAGGACTTTAAGAAAGAAAGAGATCTCAAAACAAAATATTTATCACATGCGAAGGATGCATTCTCAACAAAAATTGCAGTAGATGGAGGAGAAAATTGGACAAAGATTAATATAAATTTTTGCACCAAATAATTATTGAAAAACTGGGTAAAATACTCATAAGGACAAGAAGTTGATACCATGAATGATAGAACAAAATTGACAAAATTTGCCATCAATGAACCTGTTAAATTAGAGAAAAAGATATTTTGGTAAATTTTGTTAATTTTGATGATGGAGGATATCAAGCAGGAATGGGCTCTGTGACTTTAGATAAAATAAGCCCTTACCTAGTGTCAAGAGACTTATAATTTTTACTACAGAAGAAGAAAAAGAAATTGTACTTCGAATTCAACCAACTTTCAATACAAAGACAAATAAAATTCAAAATAACCCTTCTATAATAAAAATTATGAAAGATGTTCAAAAGTTGGAAAATGTACATGAAAATTATGAAATTATCAGACAAATAAAAGGCATGAGCTTAGAAGCCAGTTCAAAATTGCTTGATAAAAAAGTTACATAAATCCTCAGAAAATGTTGTGCTGAACTCCCATGGAGAATTGGGATAAGGATTCACCCAAAACCCACATACCAACTCTCTATAACATTCTAGTTCAAAGTAAACCTATTAGGCACAACAAAGAGGATGAAGAAGGGCTGAAAACTCAGATGAAGAATTGGAAGAAAAAAGATTAACTAGGCTATCTCAATTAAATTATTCCTATGCAGCCTTTATTGTGAGAAATCATTCAAAAGGAGAAAGAGGAAATGCCAAAATGGCCATTAATTATATTCGTCTGAACCAAATAATAGTAGATAATAAATGACCATTACCCAATAAAAAATAGTTGATATAAAGAGTCGATGAAAAAAGGATCGTTTCAAAATTTGACTGTAAATCAAGATACCACCAAGTGAAAATTGAAGACGATGAAATTCATGACAACAAAAAAAATCCACTTTAAACCATTCTCTAATTTTATTGCTAACTACATAGATGATTTTGTTGTATTTTCTATAGCATGCACGAACATTTGGAGCATCTTGGGATATTTGCAGAAATTGTGCAAAAGCACGGAATAGGCCTCCCTTCTTCAAAGGAAAAAGTTTATATAGAGTCGAGGCTCTAAACCAATGGTTTAAAAAGCAGATCGGTGACCCGGATCGGGCACCTCAAAAAACCGATCCGGATCGGTGAATCGGCTATCCGGATCGGGAATCGGCTGAATCGTTCGGATTAAAGCTTCAAAAAAATCTGAAAAAATTATTAAAATTTATTATAAATGTTGTTTTTTATGAATCCAATAAGAAATGAGGGTACTACATTATGAACTTTCATTTTTTTCATCAAATTTGTGAATACTGAGATGCTCTTTCCCTATGAACTTATGTTGACCATTAAATTTACATCACACAAAAGAAATCATAGAATTATCATGGATTAATTATATAATCATATATAGACTACAATAAAGAGTTGACTAAATCGATGAAAATTTGGCCAAAATCTCGAATTGGAAGAAAACCCTAATCCGCT
>NW_006497463.1:974648-993116 GCF_000471905.2 Amborella trichopoda
ACCAATTTTCTTTAATTTTTTACGTTTCTAGAATAAATTAGTGGAAAAGATTGTTAGTAGAAAGAAAGAGATTTCAAATGGCCTCATTGTATGAATCCTATCTTTAAATTAATATTACTAAATTTATGTTAAAGACCATCTTGTTATAAAAATAAAAAATATAATTAGACCATTTATTCCTAGGTTGTATAAAGAAATACCTTTTATTTTTTTGACAAGAAATACTTATTGTGTTATCTTTTATTTTTTTTTACAAGAAAAATATGATACTTGTTGATTATCTTTGTTTTTTTTTTTTGACAAAAGAAGATGTTGTACTAAATTTTTTTTTTGCTTGTTGTATTACTTTTTATTTTTTTTTACAAAAAAAATAAAAAAATGATGCTGCCAAAGTACTATTTTTTTTTTTTATGCCTTTTGTTTTATTTTTTTGCAAGAAATACTTGTTATATTACCTTGTATTTTTTTTACAAGAAAAAGAAAAAAATGTTGCATATCTTTTTTATCTTTATCTTGAAAAGCCTTTTATTTTTTATTTTTTCTATTTTTTTACAACAGTATTTTTTGCCATTGTTTATTTTTTTGACAACAAATTGCATTTTTTTATAAGAAAAATAAAAAAATGTTGTATTATCTTTTTTATCTTTAACTTGAAAAGCCTTTTATTTTATATTTTTTCTATTTTTTTACAACAGTTTCTGCCTTTGTTTATTTTTTTGACAACAATTTTTTTTGTAGTTTTTGGTTGTGCGTTAAGGGGTTCGAACTCAAAAAAAAAAAAATTTCGTTGTGCGCTAAGGGGTTTGAACTCAAAATATTTTTTGGTGTTCGCTATGGGGTTCGAACTCAAGCCATACACCCAAAATTCGGTGCTGTCAACCAACATGGCCACATCGCCACATGTGATTCTTCTAGCTTCCATAATAATATATATTCAATGATATTTCTTTAATGACTTTTTGTGGGAATTATCCCACATCGAAAGATGAGTGTTGCTTGAATCTCTATAAAGTCATGTGTATTAGACTTTCTGTTGCACCTGTAGAAACGTGAGGGAGGCAAACGTGAGATGAGTTACCATATGTGACTTGTTAGTTACCACATGTCACTCTCGTGCGATGGCCACGTGTCACTCATGTGAGGCTGCCACGTGTAAACCCAAAAAAATACTGGTTTTTTCTGTGAGAATCGCGATTCACTATTCGGAATAACCCGGTTCTCTCTGAACACGGGCGATTCCCGGTTTTTTCGTGGAACCGGCTCGGTAGCAGGCGATTCCCGAGTCGAACCGGGCTATTCACTATTCAGAATCGCCCGGTTCTCTCTGGACACGAGCGATTCCCGGTTTTTTCGTGGAACCGGCTCGGTAGTAGGCGATTCCCGAGTCGAACAGGGCTAGTCCGGCTCGACTCGGCGAGTTTTCAAATTATTCATAGATCTGCTCGATCTACATTATTTTTCAATCTTTAAATTTTATAATTAAAGATAAAAATATATTTTATGACTATCACAAATATTTTCAATATGGAAACCATATTTCTCGACATTATTTGAAGATGCGCTTTACTTTGATTGTTTAGAGCCTCGGCTCTATACAAACTGCATCCTTCTTCAAAAGACAAGTTTCAAATTGCCAAAGAATCAATTGATTTTCTTGGTGTACATATCTCCAAAGGACAAATACAGATGCAACCCCATATTATCCAAAATATTGAAAATTTTTAGATAAACTGCAAGATAAACTTACAATGCTACAAGTTTTTGGTTGTCTCAACTATGTTCTAGGCTTTATTCCCAAGATTTTTGAGAAAACCAAGAAAACTTAGAAACACTATGAAAGAAGAACCATTCAGATGGACCAAAGAAGCTGCTCAAGAAATAAGACAACTCAAAGCAAAAGTACAAACTCTGGCCCCTCTGGCACCTGTATATGGCGGTCCATTTATCCTTTCATTGATGCCTCATCTAATACATGGGTGGCTATACTATTAAAAAAGGAAAACATAGAAGAGAAAATATGTGCTTACACTAGCGATCAATTAAAAAAGCATGACCGAACTATTGGCTCACAAAAAATGAAACTTTGGCTACAGTACGGGGAGTTGTAAAGTTTCACACTAGTTTAATAGGAGAAACACTTATCTTTAGATCTGACTTTTCAAACTTGGTCAGTGTAATGAAAAAGAAAATTAGTAGCATTCCAAACTTACAGAGGTATGCATGGTGGCAGTTCGTCCTTTCCGAATATAATTTTTTAGTTGAGAAAGTTCTAGGAACAAAACATCATTTTTCAGATACCCTTACAAGAGAAATGAAGATGATAAGAACAATTCAAAATGATGAGTGGCTAGTATGGCCTCTAGAAACCGCAGAAGAAAGATATAAATTCTATCAGAAAATAAGGAATTATTTTCCTCCTGAACCTAAGAATATTGATTTAGCAGCAGAGTCTAACACGAACATAGATTGTTTTCACACTTTCGCATGAAGAATCAATATAGTTATAACTAATTGCCTGGATTATTAATAAAGAAGTCCCGGATGATTTGATAATTTTTGGAAAACAGTTATATTTTAATAACATTGCCAGAGATTTCATGAACAAATTATTAAGATATACAACTTGGGAAAATGATTAATGTAAATATTTTCAAAAGATTAATTTCACTAAGCGAGGAATTATTCAGAGATATAATGATGAATTACTTTATAACCATGAAGCATCTAGCATAAGGCCACCTACAACCATTGGATCGCTTCTAAAAAGGTGTTAAAAAATGCTATAGTTGCCAATTCACAGAACATTTCTGTGTATAACTTCATGGAGAATATTGTAGCATAATCAATTCTGAAGATGAACTGTAACAATCCTAAAGAAAAAAAACTCATGGTTTTCTTAGTGATATTAGTTTAAGAAAGTGGTACTTTTTACAAATAGTTTTTCTTTTAAATAATGGATGTAATATTTGCTTTTTGAGTAGATAGAATTTGCTTTTTATGTGGATGTAAGAATAAGTGACAAGTGGATGTATTACAATGTGGTTTTTCTTTATTTAAGGGTGGTATTACTTTTTTCCCATGGTTTAAGCTCGTTGTTTTGTAAACCACTGTGTGGTATTCTAGGCTACTTTTTGTTTTTCCTTTGCTATAAATGTGTATCCCTTTTGCTTGAAATGAGATAGAAG
Organism: Amborella trichopoda; assembly: GCF_000471905.2. Next base: position 977,834 of record NW_006497463.1, read on the forward strand.
TGAAGTTGTGTTTGTTTGTGCAAAACAAATTGGATAACCATGCCTGGTAGAGTCTTCGTGCTCTAATATTCTTTAGTGAACTTGTCAAACCTCGTTCCGAGATGAAACTCAAGATCTTGAAGCTCTTTCTTAATGTGAGTGTAATATCAGTTATGAACATTGTCATGCATTGTTGACTGTTCAAGTAGCTGATCTGACTAAGAGGGCCAGCAACCTGCAGCCTTTAAAAAGATATCTCAACGAGCTATTGGTAGCTGAGCACATTACTCAACCCCCTTCATCTATCTTCCCATATAATTTATTTCTACCTCACTTGTTGAACTCAATTCAGTAGGTAACTCCCTCAGACAAAAAAAAAGTAGAAAGATCAGTTTTTTTCCTCTCTCTTCAAAGTTCATCTCTCTCTTCCTCTATTGATTCATCCGAAAAGTCGTAAATGGTTTTGACTCTCTTTCCCAAGTTCTTCTAATTGTGATTAAGGAATGTTCATTAAGTATTAATCTTTCATCTTTAATCAAGTGATATCCTTAATCAAGTGATTATCCAACGTCGTCTATCTCTCTCGTGTTTCTCTCTCTTTTACTATATATTTCTTTGCTTTCTTTTTTCTTTTTTGAAAACTCTGTTTACCTTATCTCTTAGGACTGTAAGTCTCGATCTCTTATACTGAAGAAGAGTGCTCAATATGTTAGCCCCTTTGCTTTAAAAAAACAGGCTCTCTTATTACTATATGTGTCTCTTCTTTCTCTATCTTTTATTACTATATATCTCTTTGAAAACTCTCTAGAGACCAAGGGAAACAGAAAGAAGAATGCTCAACATATGCTTTCTCTAAAAATTTGGAATGGGAAAAAGCCCTAGTATGTCAATTTAGAAGATGTTTAAACAAATATAATATTTGCACAAGCTGTCCAAATTTTTCTTTAAGTCTTAATGATGAGTTTATTACTAAAGCATTCATGGTGTGTATAGAAGTCAAAGGAATTGATTTATTACCAGGGTCTGTATATGCTACCATAACATCTAGATGAATTTTCAATTTAACCAACTCAGCAATTACTTGTTCAAAATTAGATTATGGTGTCAAATTTCAAAAAATCTAAAATTTTGTGTCTAATGTTAGTCTTTGTAAATATTCTGAAAGTGTTATAACCATTTCCTAGCTATTTCTGAATATCTAGAGTCATATAAGTTTCAGAAGAAAAAAGCCAGATTTTAAATTGTTTCCCAAAAGTCCACATAGAACACATGTAAAATCTTCTACAATTACCCTCAAACCTATGAATAAATCTCTCGCTCAGACTAGCCAAAAAAATGATTTGCCTCTTATTTCCCATCAATACAGGTTGATCCACTAGCTAGAGAAGTTTCATATCCTCCCAATAGAGAAGTAGCTCAAATTGCTCAAAAATTATATAGTGACTACAGTAAAAAAAGAATACAGGTACCCATTAGTCATTGGAGGAAATTGGCCCCTTAAAATGGCCTATGCTACAGCCACTCTTGAGCCATTTGAAGATCCTAAAAGTCCTAAATTTAGGGCACATGCTAGTTACCTCCTGGTACTTAAGATAAGCTTTGAACAAGTTCAAAAGGATGAGGTGCGATACTTGAATTATTTAATCCATTGGACCACATATGCTGAAAAGCATATATCAACCATAGAATCTCAAATTAAAAAAATAAAGAAAAAATAAAAAATATTGGTTGATAAAGAGCAAATGAAAAGAAAGAAAAGAAAAAGGAAGAAGAAAAAAATTCATGAGAATCATCAACAAATATTTGAAAATAAAGAGAGCTGCAAAAAGAAGAAAGAAGATGAAGCTGCATAAGTTTTTAAATTCAAACCTCTTAGTTTTCCCTCAGTTCTTCAAAACTCGGAAAACATGGATGAATCATCCCAATTTCTCAAATAAAGATGATGAGAATTACTACTTTTGAGCAATGTGGTCTCTGAATCATAGGAGGAGATATTTTGATTTTGAATATTAATGAGCTAACTCATTCTCCTTAAAACACAAAGCAATGTATTGTTTCTTGGATACATAAAGGATATATGTAGTCAGTATAAAGAGATGGCCAAATTCAGATGCCATAAAATATGCAACATGATCTGCAGAGAAAAGTTGGCTACTGGTGGAATCATTTTGATGATGCTAAACAAAATGTCATTGTTGCTGCAGGATTTACTAAATTGGGATACAAATATATCTCAGAATATTGATGATTTTGAAGAATATTAAAAAATTTAAAACAATGAATGATACTGGTTGGGGCTACACAATAACACATCATGTAATGCATATTATCTTGCATCCCTTCTAGGTAATATTCCATAACTTGTCTTGAAATACTTTTTATGAAGAATAGAACAGTATAAAACTTGATAATAGCTGATGTTGTGAGATACACAAGATGAGATATCAAAATGTTATTCTATAAGGATAACATCAAGAAATATGTAAAATCAGGATCCAATGTATGTAATACCAGAGAAGAAGCAAAAGAGTACAACAGTCACAGATTTAGAAAAATCCATAAATAAAGGAGTTTTAAACCTTATAAATTTTACTGAAGGAATCAAGGGATAAAAGCAAAACCTTGAGGACCTTTTTTTGCCTGCCAACAAGATGAACACCTTGTAGCCCAATGCCCACAAAAAGCTATGAGACATATCAAAACATTGTTTGAAAAATCAGTAATCCAAGAAGATTGGTCTATGATATGAGACAACCGAATAACTTGAAGAAGCATTTAAGGAAAAGAACGTCTTTGTCATAAAAGAAATTGTTACAGTATAACCGTAGCCTATGGTTTTCTTGTGGTATTACTTTAAGAGAGTAGTTTTACTTTTACAAATAATGGAAGACAATGAATGTACTATTTGGTTTTTAAGTGGATGAAATGAGTGACAAGTGGATGTATTACTAATGGATTTTACTTTTCTAATGTGGTATTACTTTTCACCCATGGCTTTTAGACCATTGTTTTGTAAACCACTATGTGGTGTTCAGGGCTACTTTTTTCTTTGGCTATAACTATGTAACTTGTTTGCATCAAATGAAACAGATGTGAAGTTGTGTTTGCTTATGCAAAACGAATTGAGTAACCAAGCTCAGTAGAGTCTATGTGCTCTAATAGTTCTTGGTGAATTCGTTCAACCCCATTCCCAGATGAAACTCAAGATATCAAAGATTTTTTTTTATTGTGAGTGTAATATCAGTTGGAAACATCGTCAAGTATTGTTGATTGTTCTGGTTGTTGATCTGACGAGAGGGCTAGCAAACCGTAGCCCTTCAAAATATATCTCGGTAGACTGTTGGCTATTGAGTACAATACTCACCCCCTGCGTCTAGCTTCCCATCTAATTCCTTTCTACGTCGCTTGTTGTTACTCAAACAACATGCGAGATAGAAATAACTTAAATGGAAAGATAGCCGAGAGGGAGAAAGTATTGTGCTCAACCGCCAATAGTCAGCTGAGAATACTTTTAAAGGTTGCAGCTTACTGGCCCTCTTAGTCAGATAAGCTACCGGAATAGTCAACAATACCTGATAGTGTTCTTAATGAAATTACGCTCACAGTAAAAAAAAGATTCGATATTTCGAGTTTCGTCGGAAAATAAGGTTAGACGAGTTTACCAAATAACTATTAGGATACGAAGATTCTACCCATTTTAGTTGCCTAATTTGTTTTGCACAACAAACACAACTTCACTTTTATATCATTTCATACAAAATTATTACATATTTATAGCCAAAGCAAAAAATAGCCCAGAACACCACACATTATTTACAAAACAAAACAAGGGGCAAAAACTATGTATGGAAAGTAATACCACCCTAAACAAACAAAAACACATAGTAATATATCCACTCGTTACTCCTTCTTTCATCTACTCAAAACACAAATTGTACATTCATTATCTAACACTATTTGTAAAAGTAAAAAACCATTGTATTAAAGCATACTACTAAGAAAACCATGGGCTATGGTATACTATAATAATTTCTTCTAGGACAAATAAGTTCTCTTCCTTAAATGCTTCTTTAAGTTGTTCAGCTATCTCTATCATAAACTACTCTTTTTGGAATTCTGATTTTCCAAACAATGCTCTGATCTGCCTCGGAGACAAAAGGCAAAAACCTATGGGTGGAAAGTAGTACCACTTAAAAAAGTAAAAGGACACAGTAACACATCCATTCGTTACTCGTTCTTTCATCCACTCAAAACACAAATTGTACATTCATTGTCTAACACTATTTGTAAAAGTAAAACCATTGCCTTAAAGCACACCACTAAGAAAACTATGAGCTATGGTTATATTGTAATAATAAAAGCAAAACCACTATCTTAAAGCATACCACTAACAAAACCATGGCCTATGGTTATATTGTAATAATTTCTTATATGACAAAGACATTCTCTTCCTTAAATGCTTCTTCAAGTTGTTCAGTTATCTCTATCATAGACTCCTCTTCTTGGAATTTTGATTTTTCAGACAATGTTCTGATCTATCTCGGAGCTTTTTACAGGCATTGGGCTACAAGGTGTCCTTCTTGTTGGCACGCAAAATAGGGTCCTCTGGGTTTTGTTTTTATTCCTTTATTTCATAAGTAAAATTTGAGGTCTAAAATTCCTTTTATTTATTTTTTAGAATTTGAGAATGTTTTACTCTTCTGCACCTTCTACGGTATTACATAACTTGGACTGTGCTATTATATGTGTCCCGATATCATCTTTTTAGCATAACATTTTGATTTTTCCTCTTGTGTATCCCACAACATCAGCCAGTACTAGGTTTGTATCCCTCTATTTTTCATAGAAAGAGTTTCAAAAACAAGTTTTAGAATATTACTTAGAAGGGATGCAAGATAATATGCATTGCATGTTGCAATGTTGTGTAGCGCCACACTGTAGCATTCATTATTGTAACTTTTTTAACGTTATTCAAAATCATCAATACTCTGAAGTTTTCTTTTTCCCAATAAAACTATGTCTGTAGCATGCTGTATTGGGGATTCTGAGATTAATTTGAATCTCTATTAAGTAAATCCTGCGACAACAATGATATTTTGTCTAGCACCATCAAAATGATTCCACCAGTGGCTTGCTTTTCCCTGCAGAAATCATGTTGTATGTTTTATGGCATCCGAATTTAGCCAACTTCTTATACTGACGACATATATTTCTTTATATATCCAAGAAACGATTTCTTACTTTGTTTTTGAAGGAAAATGAGTTAGCTCATCCATATTCAAAATTGGAATAGCTTCTCCTATGTTTCTGAGACCATATTGCTCAACAGTAGCAATTCTCATCGTTTCCATTTGAAAGACTGAGGATGATTCATCCACGCTTTTAGAGTTTTAAAGAAATGAGGGAAAACTAGGAGGCATAAATTTTAAAACTTTTGCAGCTTCGTCTTTCTTTTTCATTTTGTAACTCTCTTTATTTTCAAATATTTGCAGGTAATTCTCATGAATTTGCAAACAAAAATCTTATTCCTTTTTCTTTTCTTTCCTTTCGTTTACTCTCTTATCAACCAATATTTCTAAATTTTTCTTTATTCCATGAATATGAAATTCTATACCTAATATATGCTTTTCAGCATATGAAGTCCAGTGGATTAAATAGTTCAACTGTTGTACCTCATCCTTTTGAATTTGTTCATAGTTTATGTTATGTACCAGGAGGTAGCTAGCATGCGCCATTGATTTAAATTTCTCAGGGGTGGCTGTAGCATAGCCCAATTTAGGGGGGCAATCTCCTCAAATGACTAATGACTAGCTAGATTCTTTTTTTTTACTATAGTTACGATATAACTTTGAGAAAATTGAGTTGCTTCTCTATTAATAGAGTCCAAAACTTCTCTGGCAGGTGGATCAACCTATACTGTTTGGAAAATAAGAGGCAAATTTTTTTTCTAGCTAGTCTAAGGGAGAGATTTATTCACAAGCTTGCGAGTAATTATAGAGTATTTTACGGGTGTTTTGTATGGACTTTTGGAAAATAGTTTGAAATCTGGCTTTTTCTTATGATACTTATGGGACCCTAGATATTCATAAATAATAAGGAAACCAATTATGGAACTTTCTGAATCTATACAAGGACCAACTTCAGACACAAAAGTTGAGGTTTTTGAAAATTTGATACCATAATTTAATTTTGATCAAGGAATTGCTGAGTTGGTCAGATTGAAAATACATCTGACTGCTATGGTATCATATACAGACCTTGGTAATAAATTTATTCCTTTGACTTCTATACATAGCATGAATGCTTTGCTAATAAACTCATTGTTGAGACTTAAAGAAAAATTTGGAAAGACTATGTATTATCTTTGTCTAAACATCCTTTCAACTGACATAGTAGGGCTTTTTCCTATTCCAAACGTCTAATATCCAAAAGAGAAACTAAATATTTGGCTCCTAAATCATAATTGAAATGCGAATGAACAAGAATATCTATTTATCTAATATGGATATATTGATACGTTTAGTTTTCCCCCTTTCAATATCTAACTTTTCAAAAAAATAATAAAAATATTGGATATGTTCCTTTACCTCTCATATGGAGATTTACTTTTGATTGGTGAACTGACCAAGAAAATCTAGCCTAAAAAAAAATGATTATACAAATCTTGCTTGTTTACTTAAGGGAACTGACATTACCTTATCTACGATACCTTCTTGTTCAAAATCAAACAAATTTAAAGAAACTGAGGAACCCAACTTGGCCAAGGACTTTGGATTTTGCAAGGTCTTTGGCTAAGTATCTGATGAAGAGGCTGAAGAATGTTTAGCTCTTAACATCTTTATTTGAGAAATGGGATGATCTGAAAATTTGGAAAGCTCATATTGGCTAGAGCCTTTTTCTTCCAAGAGGTTATTTATCCATTAAGAAATAGGTGTTTCTTCATCTATTTCTTGAAAGAAAGATATATCATCATCAGAATCAGAATCTTCCTCGAACAACTTACATTTTCTTCCATCATTTTTGCATAGTCCTCAAATCCTGGAGGGTACTTAAGATAAGCTTTTGAACATAATGCCTCTTTAGTGGTCAACGACGAGGCTTCACCATCAAAATTTCTCTTGAATGATGATTTTTCAGTAATCTTCGTATCTTCAAGGGATAATTTTTTGCAAATAGTTTTAGAATTTGGGTAGGCAAAGTGTCGTTCTTCTTCGATATATACTATTATAATATACATCTTTTCTTTCAAAGTCTAGAAATGCTCTTCCCCACTTAACAATTTCATCTATTAGAAAGGGAGCACATTCCCATTTGATTTTTTTTAAAGTGTCTTCTTTGATAAAACTGTCGAGTTGTAGATCTCTAAAGGAATAATGATTTCTCATTTTTGAGCAACTACATAAATAGTGAATTTGTTTAGCTCACTTTATCTTATAAGTCATATTGAGAAATTAACTCAGTGTCAAACATATATACTGTGAATTTTGGGAATATTCTTTATCCCACTACGTTTTGTTATTGGTAAGGTTTAAAAAAACGAATCGGCGACTGAGAGCGTCCACCCCAAAAATTGTGTCGGATTGGTGGATCGGCGTGTCAGATCGGAGAATTGGTAGAATTGGCAAGTTTAGTCTTAAATATTTTTAAAAACATTCACTAGAAATTGTAAAAATAGTGTTTATTTTTAAAAAATCACTATAAATCTGTAAAAATAGTGTTATTTTAGTTTCTAAAGGAACTTAGGAGTCGTACATTATGTACTTTCATTACTTTGTAAAAATAAGTGAATATTGAGATGTTGTTTTCCTATCTGGATGTCCGTATAATTATTAATTATAGTGTAGTAAATTTAAAAATATTAGATAACACTTCCATATTATAAGATTAAAAAATTAATTTATCATATAAAGTGAACTTAGTATCAAATCAAAATATCAAAAATTTATTAATTCACTTTACACATCCAAAATTATCTCAATCTAACTATAATATTATATATTGAAATTAAAAGTGTTGGTTTACATTTTATATTTATTTTACTAATAAATAAGAACAAATCTAAAATGTCTTATAATATCATCTACTTTAAAAACCTTATTTATTAGTATAAAAAAATAATATATTATATAATTTATAATGCAAATAAATTAATAAATAAAATACAAGATTTGATTATCAATGTATAATTACTATTTATAATATTATAATAATTACGATTAAAATTTTAGTAGAAAACGCTTCCATAGCATATGATTAAAAACAAAAATAAAACCTCTTATAAATTTTAATGTTGTAACGTTAAAAAAAATCAAAAAATTATCCTAAAAAAGGGAAAATAAAGACATCAAAATTCAAAAAAAAAAAAAAGGTCTCTCAACAACACGCATAGCAGCTACAAAAAAATAAAATGATATGGTAACAAAACCTACCAATAAAGCCATTTTACTAATAAATATCAAAACTTTTATATAACAGATTTTTAATATGACACGCTAATTAATTGATTTAATTAAAAAAATCATGTTGACGGGTTGAGGCTCATTTAATATGATACGCTAAAGTTTATAAATTAAATAACTTAATTACAAATTTTAATAAAGCACAGTAAGGAGGGGGGAGGGGGGGGGGGGGAGAGAGACACCAAGGTTAGGAGGGGAAAGATAAATGTTAAGGTTGAGAGAGAGAGAGAGAGAACTAGGAAGGGATGTTGTCGCTCGTGTGGCCTTATTTCATTATTGAGATGTTATAGAAAGTTTATATTAGAAACTCGTTTTTTATGAGATCAGAAGGACTTATTATCCCACTTTGAAGAGATAAAGGATGCAAAGCTAGCATAAAAGCTTTGCTCTCGGTCATACCAAATGTACTTATTTAACACATGCTCATTGGTTGCGCATGTTTACTTGAGAATTGGTGGGGCCCACCAAACAATCTGGTGGACCTGGTACGGATGGGGCAGACCTGGCAATCCATGACATCAGCAGGTGATCGATGACATCAACATGGTGATTCAAGGTAGAGAATCGGCTGGATCTCAGTTTTTTTACAGATTCAGGGTGGCTCCACCAATACTCGATCCAGATCGGGCGAATCTGGATTTGTTCATCTTTATTTGAACCTTGATTGCTGAAAAGATGATAGAGAAGGATGGAGCCACAACATTGAACCTCTAAGCTCTGATACTCGAAAGAGGGGGGTGAATACTGTGCTCAACCACCAACAATCCGTTGAGATACCCTTATAAGGGCCAACATGTTATGGTTGTTGACCGATGCAACTTTTTCACAGGTTCATGAATGAAAATAGTGATGATTGACTATAAACCCTATCATAAACCTTTTAGAATATGAATTTTTATTAAAAAGTATATGCAAAAAGACTATTTGCTTTTTACAAATGGAGGTTATAATCATTATTGACCATTGGATATGAAATTTTATTGATCATTGGATGTGAATTTTGATGGTAGATGATATCTCATTGAAATTCCTCAAATGTTGTAAAGTATTTCAGTTTCTCGGATTTCACATCTAATGGGCGAGAATAATTGTGACCTCCTTGTACCAAAAACAAATTGTCATATAATATTCAATCTCTTTATGTTATATTCCTCATATTTTCTCCCAGGTACCAATTCTAAAATATTTAACCCATGTTTACTACATAAGGTACATGCACAATTGACAATCTATGAAAGAGAGGGAAGGTATTAGTCAATTTTTTCTTTTCTTGTAAGAATATTGAGGAGAATGGAGATCATTTATTTCTTCATTGCCCCTTCTCTTATCATATTTGGTGTTAGGCAATGCAAAATATGGGTGTTTTGTTTGGTGTACTCTAATTCTCATCAAAAGATCATGAATCATCTCAAACTTCTTGGAGTACCCAAAGTAGGTGGCATGATTTGCGATATATTTCTAGCGATTGTCATTTGGGAGCTGTGGTTAGAAAGGAATAGGAGGACCTTGGAAGGGGTTTAATTAGAGATATAAGGAATTAAAAATATAATTATGTTTAGAGCATGGAGCTGGTTTAGTATTACTAAAGAAGGATATGGTGTTTTAAAGGTGGACGTGGAACTAAATTGGGCTAACCTTATTTCTTTGAGGTACCTAAACCTTAGACCGAGGAGTAGATGGGAGCCACTAATAGTAGGGTGTTTCAAGTTGAATTTTGAGGGCTCGTCCTTGGGCAATCCATGTGTCGCAAGCTTGGGTGGTGTATGTAAAGACGGTGGGGGTAATATCCTCGTTTGCTATGCAGATCCATGTGGTGTTGTATTTGCCAACCATGCTAAAATTGCCACTCTTTTGCAGAGAGTTTTAATTTAGAGGGAGAGACACCTTGGCAACTTTTTGGTGATAAAAAGGGATTCGCTTAATGTGATTAATTGGTGCAATAAATAGTCTAGAGCAGAGTGGCATCTCAAATCTTTATGGTTGCAGGGTAATGAATTTTGATCATATTTATAGAAAGGCGAATGAAGTTGTAGACGGTTTGGCGAAGAGGGGTACATCTTTGGACGCTTTATTAGTTTTGTTTGTTCCGTTTTGAATCTTGCACTGTAATTCCATTCGATATATAAAAGTTAGCACTCTTGTAAAATCTACAAGGAGGTCACAACCATTCTCCTCTATCAAATTTCAAATCAAATGGATATAAGTATACTTGTGACTAAACTCAAAGCCCAACAAAAAATTTCTTGAAATTAGTGACACACCCCGACCCATCCAACGAGACATCTAATGGTTAGGATTAATTGTAACCTCTTTGGGAATTCACTATCTCTGGGAATGAGGCTCAGGCGTCGTTACTTAGGGGGCAGATGCCTCAACATAACTACTCACCCATCACTGCTACTATTAACATATCACCAAATAAAAAATAAAAAAATCACATTTCACTCCTCTCCATGTTTAACCTACAAAAAAGAGATGAGAAAATCACATTTCACTCCTTTCCATCTTAAATCTAAAAACAAAGAGCCGATCTGCTTGTTACCCATCATGCTTCAATCATTCGAAAATGCCAAACGGTTGAAGATATCTGAGAATCTTTTGAAGTGACAATGCCGCCTATTCATTCCCTTTCGGATGCAGTCGAGTGGCCATCGATCTCTGTCCTTCGTGTACAAATTATTAGCCATGGATAGGAGTGAAATTATTGACTTCGACTCAACTATGGGAAGGTAGCTCTTGTAAATTGTTGTCCAGTTTGAAAATAGAATGACCATATTCTCTCTCTCTTTCTCCATATTCCTTTGTGGGCTTTATGGGCCTGCCCCCGGGATAAAACGAGATGTGGTTTGGGCATATATTTTGAGCCATTTATACTTTGGACCCGGTTTTTATGTAGCTAAACTTGCATATGTAGAAATGCGGGCTTTTTAATAAATCTATTTTTGAGATGGATTTGAAGACTTAATTTTTAAGGACTTGTAATCTCTAGCATGGAGATCTTGAATATGAAAAATAAATAAATTTAAAAAACCAGAAATAATAATTCTAGTAAGAAAATATTTGGACCATTAGATTTCATTGTTTTTAGATAGAACACCTACTTGCATCTGTCTTAAAAATGAATGCTTTACAATTTCTAGACCGCATAGGTAGAAATGCGGTCCAGCCCGCATGAAACAATCTTCCTTATACTTTCGAGTATGGTTATGTTTTAATAAAATTCAAAGATTTGATGTTTTTCCATGGAGCATTTCTTTAGGTCCTTTAAAACCCGGATTGGTCACCCTTAGGGCCCATTTGGATCGCTGATCTACGATGGATCGGATTGATTCTCCATTATACAATCGGTCTCAAAATTTTAAAATTAAAAAATAAAAATAAACAACTAAAAAATAAAATGGATGGTAACCAAATGATTTTTATTATTTGGATCGTGAAGTTCCTCGGCAAACTTGTCCAATTTTTTTGATAGAATTAGGGAAATCTATCGAAATTGGATTGACTTTCAGTTCCAACTGAGAAGCTAGTCAATCTCCACAGATTCCTAACCCGGATAGTCAATTGGCGAGCAATCAACTGTTTGTTTTCCTTCCATCTACTTTGCAAGGCAAATCTCAACCTAAGAGTGTTTTTAATCCCTCAAAGTTTTTGGACATAACTTTTCCAACCAAGTCACCTACTTATTAAAAAAGTAACTTCAAACAAAACTATGTTTTGAAGAAATAATATTCTAAAATTGAATAAAGAATGTCAAACATTTTCATGGACAAACGTCATTTTCCTTTTTCTTCTTCCACAGGCTAATTTCATTAGTATTAGATTAACTATTTTTTTCAATTTGCTTCATGTCTTCCACCAAATTTGTCATTTATAAGTGATAATCATGCATATATTAGATGTGAACATTCTCATTGTATACAATCCCATATAATTAGGGATTGGATGTAATGAGACAGTTAAATTTTGATCCAAAGAGGTCAAAATTATTTATAACCATTTGATGTAAAATATGATAGTTTGGTTGTGTCACAAAGTTCGAAAAAAATTTATTTTGAAGTTTGTGCTTGGTCAATGAAATAAATGCAGCCATCTAAGTTCATATCCAATGGTCAAGATTAATTATAAGCACTTTGTACTAAAGATAAAGTTTTCTTTATTATATTACCTTGGTATTTTTTGAACGAGATGTCATAATTTTTTAATGGGATTGTCTACAAAAAAACCATTTATTTTTATACATAGAGGTTACAATCATTCCCGTCCTTTAAATTTCAAAATGGGTGGTTGTAAGAGTATCATTAAATAGACACAAAGTTCAAATTTTTTTTATGAAACTTCGTTAGTTACCTCAAGTCATCTAATTTGATATTTAATGAGTGAAAATTATTGCGGTCTCCATGGACAAAAGATAAACGGTCTCTTTATAAGCGATCCCTTTCTTATTAGTCTAAAAATTCATAATCCAATCTTTGCGAAAGGACCTCCTTTGCCTGAGGGGTCTACGTATCTAGTATTCTCCTGCTGGAGTACAAAATGCGTTCTTAGACTAAAATCCGCTCCCAGTCCATGTTCGTCACTTCGAGAAGCTGCATGGTAACGAGACTTCACTGTCACGGGTCCTCCGGCTAAAGATAGGAAACCCAAGCTCTGTCTCTTTTTCTCTGTCTCTCTCTCAAATATTGTCCCCCTCTCTTCGTGGTTTGATAGGTGAGAGAAATGCAGGCGGGTTCAGTTGCTCTTGTTCATGGTCTCATGTGCCCTGCTTTTCTCCCTCTTGGAGCTTTGCATAGGTATCGGAGCCTAACCGTTAATGCAGCTGTCTCCAAGACTCAAGTACGTATCAGTTCTATGATTTTTCGATGCTTTTTAATTCTCATTTTCCATTTTTTCTCTATCTACTGGAAGTGCATTGCAAGTTGATTCAGAGTTTAGACTGGTGCCTGCAGGTTTTTCTTTTGAGTTATTCTCGTGAATTTTGAGATATTTTTGGTGAATTCTGAGATGGGGATATCCGACAAATAATTATCATGGTAACCAACCACTGGAAATGTAGGTTGCGTGGATTGATTTACCAGAATTGAAAAACTCTTGTTATTTTGGAGTGCGGGAAAATGGGCACTGCACATTTATGGCTAAAGCTAAACCTGAATTAGTAAGGCCATGCTGGGAGAACGGACTGAAGAGAAGCTGTGAAGATGTAGTAGGATAGAGATTTGTCACTCACTATGTTTTATTGTGTGTTACGTAATGGAAAAACTTTATGCGTATGTGGAAACCATGAAAGGAGGACTGAACTTTGGGGATTTTAAATTCTGGTTCATCGCCAACAAGTGACTCGGAACCATCTGCTTCTTCTTTATATCTGGATTTGGTGGAACCCAGTTATTTGTCATGTGGCCCATGTTGATATAAGTAGAGATTATCCCAAATTCTCTACTTTGTGATCATTACACAACAGTGGGAGATAAACATATTCACCGAGATAGTTGCTGCATCATTCTTCATATAGTTTTGATCCTTGAAATGTCAAATGAGCTTAAACTCTATCCTCCATTAATTTTCACAAAAAAAATAATACCATGCTCCATTCAGAGAAATTGAAGCCCAGTACTAGGTCTTAAGATGTTTTCCTTGGACATAAATTGTTTTGCTGAGACGAGGTCCTTTGCAAGAAGAATTTGGAACCAACGAGTTTTGCTTCATGAACTCCAGTCACAGATCTCTTAAAAGCTCAAACTAAAGTTCGACATGAAAATGTCACTTATGCAATTTGGCCTTCTTAATAAAGTTTAGCTTGAAAACAAATAATGTTCTTAGAAGCTAGAAGAGGTTGGCAACATATATTTCCCTCCAAATCTTCATTGTTCAAAATTGCTCTAAACATAACTCTATCACAAAATCTCTATAAAACATTATGCTTATTGGTTATAGTTATTTTATTCAAAACCTTTGTTATCCCTAATTAATTATTCATCAACATGCATGCTTCATTAAAAACTTAACCAATATATAGTGTTTTTGATGCCCCAAACATGAGGAAATATAATGCACTTGTGAAGTAGCAGGATCATTTGAGTGTCCAACTTAGAGTATTTACAAGCCTAGTGGGTTTTCTACATTTAGCCTCAGGTTTCTTTTGATTAGTATCAATACCTAAACCAACTTTCTGAAATTATCAAGCATCATTGAATAATTTCTCATGGTTGAGGTTTATGCATTGTATCTGTTTTCTAATTATCAAACTATATAAAACAAGCACTTTTTAACTCACCATTGTACTAAACATTAAAAACCCCAAAAGTACAAAAGAGCATTCGGAACGATAGAACTCTGGGCTTTTGTGATCTGACAAACTGGCAAACTCTTCACTAGCATATAAATTATCATTTAGAAAATGTATGTGCTTCATGCCTTATGGTTAGTACTAAAAGAATGTGTCCAATAAATGCCTTTAGCTAGCATTTAAAAGAATGTTTCCCATATGCACCATGTACATAGCAATATAAGTGTCAGAAAGATGTACAGACTTGATGGCAGTCTAATCAGGTATATCAGTTCCACAGCTTGTTTGAGGTGATTGATTTTGTGCTTCATACATCGACTTTTGATCAGATAAGCATCTGTAGTAAGAGACAATTTTTATTTGTTCCATTATGCATCTTACTTTATCGATTAAGGACGCGGTTAGCATGCGGCCAAGCGCGCACAAATAGAAATGCTGGCATAATAGCACAAATAGAAATTCTGGCTTAATAAATATATTTTTTAAATATAATTTAATCCTAATTTTTAGAGAATATATAATCTTTAACATGGAGATCATGATTATAGAAAAAAAAAAAAAC
>NW_006497463.1:993258-1005139 GCF_000471905.2 Amborella trichopoda
ACCTATTTGCGTCCGTCTTTAAGATGGATGCTTTATACCTCTGAACTGCATATTGTAGAAATGTGGTCCAGCCTGTATGAAACAATTGTTCATATATTAAAGTTACAATACTTTCTCAATTTGAATAAATTTGTGCTGTGTTGTTAACCAGTCATTGTGGAATTAAAGCTTCGTTTGCTCAATGCATACCATCTGGCTGATTTATCACTAGTTTTTCATATTGGCCTCTCTAGTCTTCTTGTGGCTATCTTTTCATTTTCCTTTGCTAATGTCAGATATCATACAGTTCTTAAATTCAACTCGAATGCAGTTTATTGCTAATTATCCTTCTGTAGGAAATCTTGGGAAATGTTTCAATAAATGGTGAAGTGGGAGGTGCTGGTGGAGCCTACTCATATGAGGCTTTGAAAAGGTTGGATCGGATACGGCTAAGTATCTGCTCACCAAAACCAGGCAGGTTCTTGGTCACTTTTCTCATGTTCTTTTTCTGATGGTCCAAGGTGACAGATTTGTGTTTCTGCATCTGACACAGAGGATGTGTTTGACAGCTCCTCATAAAATGACATGTTGGACATGACTGCTTGATACAAGTTGTAAAATGCATATTTAATTTGTAACTCGTTAGTAACAAAAAACAACTTAAAATAAAACAGGCATGTCCGATGCTTAGATTTGTCGAGATCATAGACATGCAAATAGTGCTAATACATATGTCTAGAGCTCTGGACATGTGACCAAGTAAATGGACACAAGTGTCCAAATGTTGGCTATATGTGTCCAAATATTTCGATGCATGGGTCTAGTATTTGGACACACATATTGATGTTGGACATATCAAGTGACTGTCTGTGGAATGAAATTTGTTCAGGACACACTACAGACATGTCTGAGCAGATCGTGGGTGTGTTCATGTCGGACATGTGTGTCATGTCAGAGCTGACCCACCAAAAGTGTCCAACGCACATAGTGTTGTAACTTAGTGGTTTTCAGTTCTTTCACATAGTTTTGTGTATCATGAAACTTTTCCATCATAATGTCTACTTCTACATGTTATTTTAAAGTTGGAAACTTTAATATCTTGGAAAAGAGAATGCTAATCTTCTATCCTGTTGCAGATACAAATGAAACCATAGAACTTGTTAAGAGATTCCCAAGCACATGTAGGCATTCTCAATCGGAAAATGAAATACAAGAAATTTTTGATGTATTAGTTTGTGGTGGTACATTGGGAATCTTTTTGGCTACTGCATTGAGAACAAAAGGCCTTCGAGTAGGGATTATTGAAAAGAATGTGATTAAAGGGGTGAGCTCTTCGGTCGGCTGAATTATTATCATATGATTAAGAATTATCTGTTTGGGTGTCATTAAGCTGACTAATTATAGAAGTTTGCAATGATCAGAGGGCACAAGAATGGAATATATCTATGAACGAGCTGTTGGAACTTGTTGAAGCTGGTATTCTTGAAAGGGATGACATAGAACAAATTAGTGTAATAAAGTTTAACCCCGTAAGTCATCATATACTCATATATTCAGTCAAATCTGTTTAAATGAAATTCTGGTCTTCGAGATAGCTGTCCTTGTGCGCCTTCATGTTATTCATGCTCTGTAGGTCATTTAATTTTTTTACAGAACAGATGTGGATTTGAGGGAAAAGGTGATATATGGGTCGAGGACATCCTTAATCTTGGTGTCTTGTAAGCATATTCTTTCTGAATAACTCTTCTCACAAAGTTCCTCTTGTGCTTTCTATATCTAGATTCAAATTTACAAATAGATGACTATCTAATGCCCAATTCTTGGTAGTATCCATATTGTCAATCTTCTAAGTCCATTTGGTTTTTATTGATATTTCCAAGGGAAGCATTTGATGAGATGTATATTGCAGAAAATCTAGGAAAGAAGTTTACATTAGAACAAATATCCTCCAAAATTTTACAATATTTGTTTGACACTTTTTTCTTTCTGGTTTTGCATTGTAAGTTATGTGCTTTAATCTTTATGCTTTCTGCATAAGTTTCATCTTGAAGGAACTGTGATGTAAAAGAACTTGTGCTGGTATGCTTGTATATTTTTTACTGGCCGAGTGAGTATGCGTATCTGGGTTTGAGAAATGACTAAAGTGCAACATCAGTATCCCTATGGATCACAAATTTTTCACCTACCATTGAAGGAATCTTCATATTTGACAGATTTAAACATAGAGAAAAGAGATATGAAGTCCCCATGGGTGCCAACTCCCTCAACTTAATGCCATCATCCCTGCCATTCCAGAGGAACACTATTACCTGCACCTCCCCATAAACTAGTCTACCATCTTCCAGAAAAGCATACCTAACCAGTTTTGCATTATTTATGCTCCAATCGAAAAACTTATATTCGAGTTGGTGACACAATTGAGGAAGATAGATTTGAGATGCTCAAAGGTGTTCTCCCCCGGAAAATTCCAGCTCAAAAGACATGACCTCAAAGAGTGGAAGTTTGGGCTACGAAGGTATGGAAGACATTGGCTCCTGTAGTCTGGAAATTCCTAGACAATGAAGATGCCATACTTTTCTTCATTTAGAAGTAGAAGTGCAGAGCACCCATGGGTTATGGCCATAGTTACTGGACAAAGGTGCGAGGGAAGCTCTGAATGGGATTGTGGTCCGTCGAACTTAGGATCGAGGCTCCCAAAGATCACTTATCCACAGTATTCTAGTCCAGGAGCTAATTCCATTGAACAATTATTTAAGCAAGTTTCACTCCAAACAATTGCTCACATGGGTCCATTACAAGAATTGCTTACCTACCAACATTGCTCTGCCTACATATGCACAACCTCATTTTTTACACCACTTGGTTAGATTGGGCGATTCCCCCGCTATTATCAAATTTTTATTGTATTTAAGAATGCTGCGATAGATTATATTCAAAAACGAAATGCTGCAATAGGTAGGCTTTCCTTTAAAAAAAGAAAAGAAAAGAAGGAAATTCAGAACAAGTGTCCAAAATGAAAACTAGTCAAAAGCACATATCCTTCATACCATAAAAGCCTTCCTCATCAACATAACTGAGAATGTTATACCCATGCTGTCTATCTAGGCCAATCCTAAGAACAATCCATATCAACTGACCAGCACATCGTCAAACTTCCAAACACTGTCATCCTCAACCAATCTCATCCCAACTCACTCAAGCAAATAGTAATCCACCAAAAAATTAATGTCAGAAACCCATGGATGTGACAAATGAGGGGTGGTAGAAAGCAGTGAGTAAGAAAAATAGAAACGAGAGAAAAATTAGTCTCAGGAATCTACAGTCCAATATCATGTTATTCTCTTTCCTTGGTGAGAAGAAAGCCTAATACTCCATTATAATGGATAGAAATCCAATATGATATGCAATGAGTGCTACTGTCATATCAATTCATTGCAAATATATTAGTAATCTAAGAGAGAGAAAGGGGTGTGGCCCTTCTCTTATGAAACACATCCCCTAAGGGTGTGGCCCTTGATAGAGCAGAATAAGAGACGTGGATTTGTGTAGCCGACCCTAAATAATTGGGAAAAGGCTCTGATGATGATGAAGAAACACCTCTTTTCATTTCCATAACCATTTTCATTCACTAAGACAACTGTAGATTGCATTTAACTCATACATACAATTGAAATTCAACCATATACAATTTCTTTTAGAATTGATTCAAACACTTTTACATCTACAATGACTCAATTGCAATCTTTACAAATGTGTGCATGGGAGGCATTAGCCAATGGAAGCAAACCCTCAAGAGCTTTGCCTAGGATTACCTTCGGGGACTTATTACACGCCATAACGAACAAGGTTCATTGATCTCAAAATTGAAGCCAATTTGAGGGTAAATCAATGGAGCATAGAAGGGGCTTTGAATGACATGCTTATGGCTTGAAAACATATTGAAAAGAGGATTTAGAGAGTTATCGTACCTTGCTATAAGTGCAATTTTACAACAGCAATTAACCTTAAATGGAGTAGAAAAGCTTTAAGAAGATGCTCATGGAGGTTGTTGAAGCAAGGGTTGAAGAAGGGGCTTGGAGCTTTATGCCATGGGCCCATGGAGCATGAAATTGGCTCTTCTCTCTTTAAACAAGTATTTCACTCACTATTTCTCTCCCTTGAAAGCATTGGGTATGATTCTCTCTCTGAAATTCACTACAAGTGGTGGCAATGGTATGCCACGTTTCTCTCTTTAGGGTGGAGTAAAGAAGTGACAATGGCATGCTATTCTTTTCTCTCCTGATCACTCTCTCAATCTAGGTCACTCTCTCTTCCTCTGGCACGCCACTCTCACTCTTACTCTCCTCTCTCTAGCATAAGCTCAAAGGGTGTGTTAAAATGAGGGGAGAAGGTTACTATTATAGGTTTTGGGTAGAGGGTCTAGGAGCTTCAGTTTGGGAGGTTCATTTAGGGCCATCAAGTTAGGAATCCTATGGGGTGAGAGAGGCTTGATCTTAGCCATGCAATGTCTTGTTGACTATCACAATTCAAGAATTGGGATTTAACACCATTATTTGTTGGTTAATTCAATTCCAAATTTCCCTCCAATGTTTAAATTCAAAGTTTCTCACTAAGTGAAATTAAATTCAATCAAATTTCAATCAAATTCAAGTTGATAATATCTTACATAATTGCCCATGGTTTCAAATAAAATGTGAGAGAAAAGTGTTGAGAGGGGTATGTCCTTTCTTTTTAATTCTTCTCTCTCTAAGTCTTTAATTAGGAACTTGGTGTTTCTCTCTCTATCACATGGGAAATCCATGAAATTAGGGAAATGATGACAAGTGTCTTTTGTAAATAATCAACCTAGGGTTAGGCCCATGATATAGTACCTCTTATAGAGTTTTCCTCCATGTGCACTCCTCTTAAAACATGGATATCATGAATATCTCACTTACATACCTAGTCAAACACCCTTTATGGTAGAAGGCTCCTCCACATGGAGTCACATGTGATGTCATGAGCATGTTGTCATGCCATATCAGCCACGTTTGGAAAAGAATGAGATGGACTAACACATGTGAATCCCATGTACATATACACATTTGTGGGTCTATTTGCCATTTAGACCCACGTGTGCATAGCTCACATATGCTGTTCTTGTTTGGAAGTAAGCCAAACAGACTGTTTTTTCTGAAAAATACCATAAATAAAATTGCTAAGAATTCACAAAAATCACCAAATATCATTTTTAAACATTCTCTATCAAATCAAATCATTTTGGGCAATTAATAAAATCGTTTGAAGGAAAATTAGGTATCTATGGATTTGACAAGGCATAATACCAAGACACTACACTTTGGGTCATTCCAGAAATCCTTACCATTTTCTCAAACTAACTCAATGAACCCAGGACCCATTGTCTCAAGCAAGGGCTCATACTTGGCCTATCAAATCCTATCGATAGATGGTGGAATTCTTAGAACTCAAGTGGATTGTAGGTGCACCCCCTCATGGACAAGCAACACATGCACCACTATGTGGGTGGAAGGGTTCCTCTTTCGAGCACATATGCACGCTTGCTATCCGGTGGATCAACCTGAAGTGTGGCTTCATAAAACTGGCCCTTGTCCTAGCCAGGCCTTCCCATAGAGGGCTAAACACATATATCTCAATTATAACCATACATAATATCAAATGCCTTGTGGCTAAAATGTGTCCATTGAGCTACTAGCGACCTGATTGAGGGATGATGTATAACACTTATGGTTAATACATGGCCATATCCAATGCCCAGTGGGTCCGAGGTTTTAGTGACTCCATGTGACACCAAACCTAGGTTCCAAACCCTAAAACTCAGAGTGTAGCTCATGACCCTTTTGGATCGCAAACTCCCACTGGAGTCAAGAACCATAAAATCAAGTGTCAAGGCTTGGAAAGGCCACATAATTCCATGATTTGTGACTTAGCCTTTTTGAGGCCTTGCACATATTTGTATTCATACAATCTTACTTAATCTCTCACACAATGATGACGTATGCTCACATGAGTCACATCACATTAGGTAACTATAAGGCCCTTAGTCATGGAGTTCGTGTGCATAGCATTAGTGGCAATGTAAGCCAGCTCCATCTTGCCTTTATCAATTTTATCTTATATGTTAGAAGTGGCTTTGATGTGCTTGGATTTTCCTATGGAATTTTGGTCCCTAGTCCTCTTTTAATCTTCATTCAATTATCACACATACATCATTCCTTTCAAAACTCATGGATCGAAGCATAATCCACATTGCTTCCCTAGAAACTGCATACTCATATCCCATGGCACATTACTCCATAGTAGACTATTTCTTTTAACTATTAAGGAATAATTCTCTCACCATGATCAACATTTAAACCCAATGTGAACTGTTTATTCGCATCACCATGGATAATGGAAATTCGATTAACCAAGCACATTCATATCTGGGGCATTCTCATATAGCTTTAGGACTACCTTTGCCTGTTAGGCCTCATAAATAGCGGATCTTAATAATCCTTTGATCGGAGTTCTTTCATACCCTAATCTCACAAGTGCTCTCATAGCCATATTTTCAAATTTGATTTTCTCATGGCTTATGAGTCATACATTTGCCCAAAATTCAAACTGCTTAGGTTCAACCAAATTGCATATGTTTAATCAGTGTTTTACCCACAAATGGAGTCCTATTTTACACAGCTGTTGTTCTTGCACATATAGGACCCCACATATATTTATGTAGCCTCGCATTGGTCTTGTGGTGCCCACTAAGGGGCTCTCCAAGTCTCTCTGAGACCATATGAGGCTGCTCAGTGGGTCGCTAATGCATAAGCAAACCAATAATGTTTGCATTGGCATGGCATGGCGATATCCCTTTGCATTTAGTTCGTGAACCTATGTAAGTCCTCGAAGATTCTATTGCATCGATCCCTTGTATTGGAAAATCAAGAATCATAGATTGGTGCCTAGTACACATACAAGTGGCCTTAATATAACTTGCTGGTGGCACCTATCATATACTTAATGTTTTTCCTATATGGCACAATGCTTTATCTTTCGCACAATAAGACACATAGGTTCATAAAGAGAATTTCAAGATTGAAGACCAAAAATTCTTTGTTTTTCATAAATCATTTTTCACATATTGCCTGTTCGAGGGACTTTATGTGAACCTTAGTTGAGATAAAATTCAAAGTTCGAGACCATGGTCATGGCTAGGTTTACTATCTCATTTGAATATCCTTATCAGATTTCTCCTCGCTGAACACAAGAAGGTTGGCTTTTGTAAGATCTTCGAAACAAGTTTGGGCAAAGACAAATGCTTTTAAGTATTTCATCCTTCTGCAACAAATACTGTAGGTTCCCTTTAGAGAAATGCAATAGAACTCAAATA
Organism: Amborella trichopoda; assembly: GCF_000471905.2. The sequence continues at coordinate 1,000,628 of NW_006497463.1, forward strand.
GGCATCATATTCTCTTTTCTAAGAGTTTAATGACTTATGAAGTATTCCACTCTATATTTATTACTACTTGAGTATAGTCTGGAGAAATTTCTTCCGCAATAGTTTGGATGCCCCTTGGTCTTAGTGTGGCACCCAGGACTATCAGGTCGTGGAATACTTCAAAGTGAAATTCCATGTAATCTTCTATCATTGATTAAACGAAGTTCCACAGAATCCAATATTAAATTCCATCCAACTATACTTAGGGGAGCAATAGAACCAATAAAACTAAGTTCTTATTATATGGTCTCCCTTGTTTCTTCAAGCTTATGCTCTTAAGGCTTGGAAGTCCCTTTGTTTGATAATCAAGGTTTTAGATATTGCCATCTAGTGGCTAATGGTCTCGATTGTTCTTAATGCATTTGATGTGGGAGTTACCAGTTTTTCGAGAAATATTAAAAATTCACACATTTTTTGAAAACATTTATTCTCAACATAAACATTTCTTCTGATCCAAGCCATCACGTGCGATTTATCACCATAATCCATAAGAAAATGAGCTGGGACCTAAGCATTACTAATTTTGCCATGATTTGAGAGTACAATCCTTGACTTCATTTTCGCATAACTACTATCTTGGCATTTGGATGGCCCAGAATGTATCTTATGGAGTCTAACATGCATCTTTAAGGACTTAGTCATCAATATTCAATTTTTCAATGTACCTTGCGATCAAGGTCTCCAACAGATGTTCAATTTTTCCATAGACAATGTCTCATATGGAACATTGTCCAAATGCAGTCCACATGGTTCCACATTCGCATGTTGTCCATGCATAGACTATATGTCACACATTATCCACGCATAATCCGCATCGTTTTCACATTCACACATTGTCCATATCTATAGTCCAAACATAGTCCGCAAATATGCTTTACGCTTGAATGAGCTCGACCGAAACTTACTTTCTACTTGAATCATATATCATTGATCTAGAATCAAGACACCAAAACTCATCACTTATGTCCACCACCTTTTATTGAGTGTACACATCCATCCATGTCTCACACTAAGGGTACATTAGCTCTTTATGGCTTGTAACTTGTGTGACTAGTTCTTGCTCTCCATACTTTATTTATAATTAATTTCACCTTTTAGTGCCAAGATATCCCTCACTATTCTAATGAATTAGAGGTATTGAAGTCAAATTTTTTTTCTTAGTTTCGTGCTTATTGAATCTTCTTTCCCTACTTTAATTTAGAGCCATGTTCAAGGGTAAAGAATTATACCTTGCGGCCCAACTATGCCGCCATGATTAGTGCTGAGCATGCGATCTTGCCTTGTGCTCTCTTTCCCCTGAAAATGATCCACCTTTGATTTTTGGTTTTTGATCATAACAATGATCCGATCCAACTTAATGCAATTTCGGAGTCGTGGAGAACTTTATCGAATACTTTCTGGATATCATCGGGTTCCTGGATCATCATACTTAAAATCATGTTAGTGGAGGTTCTCTAACCTCCCATTGATCAAATACACTCTAAATATGTCTCAAACACACCATCAGTGAATCCTCAGTTTCAGCCTATTAGGTCTACCAAAACCCTTATTTAATTAATTAGTTTTTGAAACGTAGAGGATGTCAGCTACTAGAGGTTGTCTACCATCTATACATTCACCCAATCTCTCTCTGTACATACATAAATAATGGTAAAGATGTAATTATCTCAAAAAAAGTTGTAAAGATGCAATTTCATGTTAGATGAATACCTGAAATCTTTTTTCTTATAGAATTCAGGGATTGAGGTTAGGGGTTGCGATGAGTCAAGATTTCACTTGTGATGTACAGTTGAAACTCTAAGTTAAGCACTGACAAATGTGGGATGTACATTGCATCCTTATAATGACATTGAGATATTCAGTGCACAATCAAGGGGCTAACGGTGGTTTGTCAGTGATGTATTTCCAATTGCTTGAAGATCTAGACATGGATAATTTTTTGTGTGACAAGTTTTTAAGAGAATATGAAATTTGGATAACTTCAAATCATTTCTTAGGAGTCTTGGATTGTTGCTCTCAATGGACATGCAAAGAAGTTTTTAGTTTTGTCTCAATACTTAAATGTGATATTGGTGTTGTTAAGGTTTTCTTGAGTGGCCCCATTGCTTCTCAAATTTTATGTTTTGGTTATTTAGATCTCCATGAGTTCACATGGGATTGATCTTTTCTTTGAGCAGCTTACGTGGTAGAAGTTTTCTCTAGAGTGAGTTCTTATAATCATTTAAGAATTTATGAAATTTTAGGAGAGACCTTTTGTAAAACTTTTGTTACATTTGTGGTGCTCACAGGCCTGCCAAACTTGTAGAAATCATGAGGCGGCGTTTTCTTAGCCTCGGTGGTGTCATTTTTGAGGGTCAAAGTGTGGCGAACATATGCATATATGATGATGTAGCGGTGCGTATACTGTGCATTTAGCAATACATCAAAGATTTACACTTAATAATATTGTTACTGCAATATGTTAAAACTTCAAAGTGTGTTTGTCACTGGTATTTGTTAGGGGATTTGAAATCTTGAGATAGTTTTAAAGGCTGTTGTTAATAAATACAACTTTTTAAAAATAATCAATTCAGTCAAGAGATTATTCTATCTTTTCATTAACTTTTCATTATGTTTTTGCTCGGAGGACTTCTCCTTGAGGTATGTCGTTCTAAATTATTTGGTAGGATGAACCTTGGCATGATTTTTTTCTGGCTTGGTGGTTAACTTTTTAAGGAAGCTACTAAGTAGGTATTCCAGCCATAATTAAGGGATGTGGGAGAATCTACTTATGTTCAATAAACTATTGATGTGGAGAGCGAACCAACTTTGGTTTTCTGGGTTTCATACATGTGAAGCCTCAGCACAGGAGTTGTTATGAAAATTCGATGCCTTGACCAAGGAAACCTTAAAAATGAAGGCTAACTCCACCAATTGTAGAAATTTTTTACCTACAATATAAATGTCTATGTGGATTATAAACTTGAAACTGATAAGGAATCAGATAATTTGAAGATTCATTCTGCATCATTTCTAAACTTGATTGACACGTTGTACGTATTCCACGGGCTGGTATGTTTCTCCTTGACTTCCTAAACAGATCACCCATGCAATGAGCTGTCATTTCTGTTGCATGTCTTCAAGGATGTGAAGGAAATCACCATTTCTTACTGCTGGGGCGATGGCATTTATTGAGGCCTGTTTAATGATTCAGAGCCTATAAGCTTTTCATGTGATATGGTTCTGTTGAAACCATTTTGGATGAATATGCATTGAATGAAAGAACTATTGGCAATTTCTCTGGTGAGGCATGATCTCTGTGTTACCCTTGGCAACAACAAGTTTGTCTTATCATTTCTTTCTTAGATATACAAGTGATCAAATGTGTACTTAGTAATTTAATCCTGATTTGAACATTAACTTTCATTGGTTGTTGCTACATCTGCACAAGTTTCTGAAACAACTATTTTTCACTGTAGTCAGTGAGATAAATAAAGTTTTAGTACATCACAATTGTTGAATTCTTCCTAAGGATACCTATAGTAGCTAACTAGTTGGTCTGAGGCGTCTTTGATATAGCATGAAGATTGTTAACCTCCATAACTTCAACCAAAATTTGAAAGCTTTAAAGCACTTGTATATATTACAAAGTGTTAGTACTTCCCAAATGTTGAATTCTTCCTAAGGATAACCTATAGTAGCTAACTAGTTGGTCTGAGGCTTCTCTGATATAGCATGAAAATTGTTAACATCCATAACTTCAACCAAATCCTTTACGCCATTGTACATTTGAGAAGTTCCCTAGAGGGAAAGCAATTGGTCTGCTGAGTAACAATATGCAATGGAAATTTTTAGGAAGCCATTGTAGCATTTAGTAGCTAGTTAGCTGCCATATACTCTACTTGACCACCCTCCCAAATCTTGCTGCATTGGATTGGCTTTTGGGGCCATTGTCCAAGTTAAGCTTGAACATTCCTTTGAATATGCCATCATTTTACACTAATATGTATTTTTCACTATTATTTAGCTGCATATCACTTCTTTTGCTAGTTTTGTAGTTGAAGTTATCCTTAAACAAATCTTTAAGGGAACTCTTTTGAAATTTATTTCTCATTATGAATGGGGGATAAAGTTCCTAGATTCTTCCGAAATCATGTTGGCTTATTTCATGAATGGATGGCTTTGATTTGTTTTCTCCCTCACTTCACATATTACCTAGGAATCCTAAGGTCAAACTGAATCCTCAATACTAAGTGGAATACCCTTGGCCATTGAGGCCAATATAAAGAGGGTCCTCCCCTAATTCTATTCCCTTGTGTTCAGACCTCTCTCTCTCTCTCTCTCTCTCCTCTCTCCCCCTCCTCCTCTCTCTCTCTCTCTCTCTCTCTCTCTCTCTCTCTCGTCGTCGTCGTCGTCGTCGACCGTACCGTACGTAACGTACGTACGTACGTAGTACGAGTACGTACGTACCGTACGTACCGGTACGGAACGGTA
>NW_006497463.1:1005159-1017153 GCF_000471905.2 Amborella trichopoda
AGTACTACGTACGTAACTACGATACTCTACTACTAACGTAGTAGTACCTACGTCGACTGTAGCGACATAATAGGTACGTCCTACCTACTACTCCTTCTGTTCGACACTCTCTCTCTCTCTCTCTCTCTCTCTCTCCCCCCCTCCATGGCATCTTCTCTCTCTCTCTCTAGCCTTCTTTCTCTCTAGGGTGGCATGCCACCACCCATAAGAATGTAGGATGGCATGCCCCAACTGGGTCAAGAAGAAGAGGCATGCCCCCCTATATCTTGGTTAATGGGAGGTGCTTAGCATGCCCCAAAAACATTTTAAAGAATCTATGAAACCCTTGTTCTGGTAGCCCGTGCTCTCAGCCCCATAGATTTGTTTTGCTAAAGGTAAGCAATATTATTAATAAATAGATGGGTACATCTAGGCATTCCCAGACGGAAATACAATAATACAAGAAACAACTGAGAACACCACCTTTGGCAATGCCATCAGCAGTGTTAACAGTCGACTAAGTAATGAATCGAAATCTTTTGTACTCAATGAGATCCCAAGTAATCTCAGTCCGAACATAATCAGGTAGATAGTCCCAGAAATTGGTCAGTCAAGAATATGCAGCTTTCTTTGCTAGTAGGTCAGCCACATTGTTTCCTTCCCTGAAGATGTGTGTTATCTTCCAAGGTATAGAGATGTGTGTTATCTTCCAAGGTATAGCATCCAAATAGGTCCGAAGGATAAGCCATTTTTGTGAAAATTTCCATGGGATTTTTTTGCCTTTAATTTCTTCAATAACAGCTATTGAGTCACATTCTATCCAAAGCCTTTCCACACCTTACTTCTTTGCAATCTCAATACCCTGGAACAGAGCAGAAAATTCTGCGAAGAAATTTGTTGTATTACCCAGATAAGATGAAAAAGTCTAACCTGGTATGCCCATTGAATTTCTGGAAACACCACCCGCCCCAGAATGACCTGGATTGCCCAGTGCACAACCATCAAAAATTTAGCTTGAACCTTCCTTCGGCCGGCTTCCTCCATATGATCTCCATGGGAGTTTTTGGCCTTGACCGTCCTGCAGGGATATCAAAGGTCCTCAGGATTTGGAGATCTAAAGGACTTTTCGGTGATAAGTTCCCCCTCTTGCAGCTTCCATAATGTGTTTTTTGATACTTGTGATGACCACAAGGGATATCCTCTTTTGTTGATTAAATCGTCTTGAGTTCCTCTCCCCCTAGATGTGGTATTGAGTAAGTATAAATCCAGCTCTCCATATTTGTGGAAAAGGTAGTTGTTCTACCTTTATTGTTCCACCACTGAGATAGTTCCTGCATATTTAAAACATTCGGCCACACTTGGATACCAAATATCTCCAAGAACCATCTCCACAAAGCAAGTGAAAATAAACAATCAAGAAAGATATGACACCTAGTTTCACAACTCTGGAAGCATAGCGAACATTGAGAGTCTAAAGGAATTCCTTTGGAAGTAAAGGAATCATCAGTAGGTAACTTTAATGCATAAGCCTCCAGCCAAAGACCAAGTGTCTCAGCCCCATAGACCTGTTAGAGGGTATTCCAAAGGTTCTTCCTAGCTCAGAGGATTTAGCAGGACCAAAGGATCATTGTGCACCATTGGTTTGGTAATTGGGTGTGGAGTGTGCTAAGTCCTAAGGGGGTAAGGGGGTAACCCTAGGCAAAGGTTCAGTGAGTCTTCTTAGTTTTATTTTCAATTTCTTAATTCATATTTGTTTTAGAAGTCCTAATTGTATTAGAAGCCCTATTGAATTAGGATTCTTACTTAGTCTAGGACTCCCACTTAGATTAGAATTCCCAATTATATTAGAATTTAAGTTTGAGTTCAGTTTAATTTTTATTTGGCAGTAAGAGTTAAAGATCCTAAATTATAGTAGGTTTATTTATGCCTTGTATTGTGTCAATTGAAAATAGAAATTTTTTTATTTTTTATTTAATAATGTTAACCTATTTTGCAAGTAGAAATTCCAGCTATTAATAGAGAAAAGAGAAATTTTTGGATTTATTACCTTGGTATTCGTCGTACCACACCTTTAAGAGCTTTGGCTGTTTATAAACAGACTTGGCATTGTATTTACATGAGTTGCTCATCCATTCTGATAGTGTGTGATTCTATCCTTGAGAGGAAAAATATGTAGTCAGATCTTTCTGGCTACACCTTTTGTGAGGGTAACTGCATGGTTGATCTTCTTGCTAATATGGTTTGCGTTGGGCGTGGGGATGCATCCTTGACCATGGGGACTTGGTCATAATTAGTTTACTGTTTTCTTGGTGGTGTGCTTTTGAGTTGGATTCTAAAATAGGATTTCTAATTCCAACAATAATGTCAATATTCAACAATGCCCCAACTGAATTATGGAATGTGTAAGAATTGGGAAAAGGCCAAAATATCAAAAGTGTAATGCTTGACACTTTGTTCTAGTATGGATCAATAGACTCCTTATTGATGAGCCATGCCTGAGTTATCAGCTTTGGGCATTGCTTCTTTGGAAAACCCAATGCCCTAGGCTGATTGAGAAACCTCCAGGTTAGGAAAATATGCAGCTTCGATTGCTGTTATAATTTTTGCTTGAGGACTAGAAAAACCATATTATCTGGATAAATCAGCAGAATAATAATCTCTTCTCCGAAATATTTTATCAAAAAGAAATCTTTTCTCCAAAATGTTAGACAAATAATGAGGAATCTTGATTAATGGATGATGGTATGATACCCTACTCTGCAGCACATCAGCACTGGAATTCTTAAAGAATAGACTACGTAAATGTGCTCATTGAGTTTGATTTTCTCATCTGCCTTTGTCAACAGGACATTGCTATGCTTTGACTATTCACTTTTTTTTTTGAGAAACTGCTTTGACTATTGACTTTGTAAATCAGTATCGTATCTATTACTATGTTTGAGTACTCAAATGTGTGTGTGTGTGTATCTATATATATATTAATACTCAACCGTCGGATCTTTGGTTGAACAGATTAGCAGATACGGTCAAATGGCCAGCCCAATCCATTCTTTCATTTGATGGATGGACCGCCTGATCACTATCCGCCTATATATATATATATGTATGTGTGTGTGTGTGTGTGTGTGTGTGTGTGTGTGTGTGTGTGTGTGTAATGTATATGGTAGGATGATTTGAAGCATGAAAAAATTCAGAAATTAGTAATTATAACTCAACATTTCCTTGCAGGTTCTAGAAATTGATAAAGAAAAGAAACTATATTCACGTCTAATAATTGATGCAATGGGCAATTTCTCCCCCATCGTGAAACAGGTTAGTTCCCATGTCATATTTGTTATATATTTACATCAAAATAGTTCCCATATATAATTTGATATTTCATATGTTTATTGTCCATAGGGAAACTAAATCCAAAGTTAGTTTCTTTATTGGGAGATGGATTTTGAAAAAATTCTACTTTTATTCTGCATCCTACACAATTTTTTTTATGTTCATACAATGTTGAGATTCTAAAACATTAATATTCATTTCTTCTGTAGATAAGATCAAAAAGGAAACCAGATGGAATGTGCCTTGTGGTTGGAACTTGTTCTCGTGGTTTTAAGGAGAATGTAACAAGTGATGTCATTTTTAGCAATTTGCCTGTAAAAACAATTGAAGATTCGAGAGTCCAGTACTTTTGGGAGGTAATGCCTTCTGTTTAATCTACATTGGACATACCAAACATCACATAGTTTCACTTTCCAGTGGATGCAATTCAAATGAAATATCAATTTGAAGTAAGCAGGAATTTTATGATCTGGGTGCTGAATCTCAAGAGTACATGACTGGAGTGCCATTCTATATTGATATATTTAAATTGTTGTCTGCACCATTGCCACCTTTTATTGAAAGATGATTACTGGAAGTTCTTGAAGAACAACCTAGTAATAAAATGGGAACAGAACCTATGTAAGACCTTAATTTGCTTGTTAAGTAGTGTTTCCATGATATTTACAAGAGCTATAAGTATTGCTATGGTGTATTCTATCATATTTGTGTAGGATATTTGCTTTTCAATTAGTTATTTTGAAAAGCCTTGGAAGCAGCAGCACCGTGTAAATGGCAGTTTTCCTTTACCACATTGCCATAAAATTGCTCTTTAATCCGTACTTCCACAGGCTGGCATCTCCAGTTATGAAGTTACTTGCAAATATGGTAGTGTGTGCTTTGTTCGATACTAACACAGGAAACATGATTCTGAGATTTTAAATCGTTATAGTTGATGAAGGATTCTTTTGCTGATTTTCAAATAGTGTGGCAGGCCTTTCCATCAGGTTCTGGTCCCACTGATAGGACAACTTACCTGTTCACTTATGTCGATGACCTACGTGGTTGTCCTTCGCTGGAACAGTTATTAGATGACTACTGGGATTTGATGCCAGCTTATCAGGTAGAGCATTTCATATCAATATTATATAGCAAAAGAACCCTACTGGTTGACTTTAATGCTATGGTTGGGGGAATTCTCTCGAATTATGCGAAATTTTCATGTTTTTCTTCTGCTTATAACTTCTTCCCATAAATATGCATAATTTTATTGTGTTAGGGCACATAGGCACAATGAAGAGCCCTCTGATTTCATGCTTGATATATCCTTCGTTGCAAAATTTCCTTGTCAGTTTTTGGCTCCCAGGAAATTGTTTTTCAGTCAGAAGTTAATGTAACTGTCACTTCATTTCTCTACTTATCCTTGTAGCTGATGATTTTGGGTGACGCAGCAGACAACCCAATTTACATTTTAGCATGAGTTTTCCTTGTCCATTTTAGTGATATCGTTGAGGTGACTCAAAACATTGGCTCTTATTCTGAAATCCCAATGCCAAGATCCCTGTCAACCAAAACTATATTAATATGCTTGAAATTGAAGAAAGATTCCTTTCACACCATATAGAGAACATATTGTTGAAAAGAATCATAAAAGCTTTGATTGTCGACGAGCCTGATTTCTGGGCACTCACATGCATGAGGGGGGAGGAGAAGAAGAGAGAAATAGGAAATAATTTGGGATCACACACAAACCTTTTTATTCAAATTCAATATTGACCACAGTGGACTCTTTTAAAAGCTCAATCTTCTCTCTACAATTCTCTATATCTTTCTCTTTCTTTAATTGTTTCTCTCCCTTATACACTCCTCCATCTCGTTAAGTCTCTCACCCTCAACTAGACTTTGTTTTAATGCTTCATGTCTCACACCTCACCTATACATTGATCTTAGGAAGAGATAACTCCAAGAGGGAGATAAGAATAACTCCATTCAATTGTAGACTCCTAAATAATCTTGGACATAACCTAGAATGGTAAACTCAAACCAAGATTGACACAACCGACTCCCTCTTTCACTCAGCAATGTTATTTCAACATGTAAAATGCTACCATATTCTGGACCCAATTGGATATTGTGGACGATGCATTAGCAATCTCTGACCTATTACATGTGCCATATATGGATGTGGATAAGTAATTGTTTAGAAGGTGAGATCAGAGGTAATGTTGCATTCAAATTTCAAACGTTCCTGCCACTAAATGGCATTGCTCTGAAGCCTATAAATTTTTTTATTGCATTAGTTCAATTCAATGGAAATATTCTGGCATATATTTCAGTACTAGAACATCCATTCTTCAGGGGTCAGAAATGCCTTGTATAGACCATATAAATTATTGCATAATTTGGGTTCAAAATACATCTTTGGTTTAATGGAGGGTCGACATTTTTCTTTTATTGCAATATCTTTTGGGGCTAGATTATGATGTGATTTTATGCAATTCTGTTGGACCATGAAAACACTAAATTCTTAGAGTTAACTCTCATTTTGTAAAGTAGAGAAGTCTTACCAACTTGCTACATTTCATTTTTTTTTTTTTAAAAAAAAAAAAACTTGTTATATTCCAGTAGTGTGTAGTTATAAAAAGGGTTGTCTGGTACCTTTTGAACATCATGCAATCACCTCTTAGCGACATAATGATTTTTAACTCGCAAGTTTTTTAGAACTTGTGCTACTTTGGGAGGATTTGCTATCTGTCTTGGCAGCCAAACTGTTTAGACCGACAAACTCATTTAAGGGAGGTGAGATACTTCAGCCTTGGTTGAGTGAGAGTAAGGCTGGTGCAGTGTGATGCACAGATGTGTACACATGTGGGCTTGCGGCTAAAAACCCTTAGTGTGAGGCGTTAGGCAAGTGTTGTGGATTGATGGCTAAAGTTGGTAAGGCTTGGTAGATAACTGAGACCAATAGGCTGAAGCTTGGTTGGTCTGGCCTCAGGCAGTCTCACCTGATGGGACATAGGTATTGACTATATGCAACATGCAGCTGAGCATACACCAGACTAGATGGGTGTGTTGAACCTAGAGTGAGGGAATGCAGATTAAGGCCATAAGCCATGTGAGGGTGTGTGCATATGTAGTGGGCTAAGTGGACGTAATGAACCGTGTAATGACTATTCATGTTTGAATTGGCATGCATGATTATGACCTATGGAGTAGGTTGACAGGTTTATGATACAATCCCCCCATGAAACAACCACCCCCTAGTTAAGGAGCGATGTGGCAAGTCATTGAAGGATGGGCGTGGGTTGTGAATTGGTGGGCAGTAATGTCGTACAAACCTTAATGGCCAAGGTAAATGAAGACGAGTGTATGGGTGTATTCTTGGGGCTATATAAACCCCTTCCCTTGACCCTTGAAGGGCATCCATAGTTGTACATGACCAAGGTTATGGAGTAATAAGAGAGGTTCATGGCCTTTTCTCTATTTCTTGTGCATCCCTTGTGTGGTTGTTTTCCTTTCCTCTTGTGTGGGTAGTGAAAGGCTGGCCTTGCCTTAGTCCATGTTCGACTAGGCTTGACACTGTGGGGTAGGCTAAGTGAAAAATCAGCCCCATTACAGGCTCGAGAGTAAAGATCAAAAGTCTCCTCTCTAGATGCGCCGTTTATAATATTCTCACTTTTTGTTCTTGAGGAAGAGCTTTTGGTTCGAAATTTCGTGTATAGTTTTATTACTTTCGTACTTGCTAGGTTGGTTTCTATAAGACTTCGGGTGGAGATGGTATAGTAATCAGTTTTGTTCATGAAAAAGGAAGGAGATTCAGACTAGTGCATACTGATATTTGGAAATAGTGCACGATGATATTTGGAAATAATAATGCTTTTCATTTCAAATATTCTATTTTAAAATGTTTATTTGTTTTTTTCTATAGTGTATAGGCTTGATCCAATTCATTTGTTCACTACAGGGTGTCCAGCTGGATGACTTGGAAATATTGAGAGTTATCTTCGGCATGTTCCCGGCGTACCGTGATAGGTGCAAAATGCAAATCTCATATTGAATTTTCTGTGCAATTTTTTGGACACATGCCACTTGCTGAGTAATGAAATGATGGTTGAGAAAATCCCTTTTCATAATCAGAGAACTTGATAGTATTGGTTTAATTCTTCTTTCTCTTTCTATTTATGCAGACCAATGCATTCTCACATTTTCACTTACCCTTCATCATTTACAAGAAAATGATATTTTTCCCCTACATGAGGATAATGTGTTTGATAATCTCATGATTTTAAGTAATATTACTTGTTTAGATATTTGGAGTAAGTAAATAAAACATGCTACTGAAGAATAACCCAACTATGTATTAGATATGACTATATTTCTTGTTCATTTTCACTGAATCTGTTCATATAAATAGTTTCCAGCATATTTAGTCTGTTCATATAACTGCACTAATTGACTGTCTCATATTTATCTTCTAAGAGACATCATTGGCAGGATTTTGCCTCATATTTAGCTTTATGTGTGAGTCAAATACTAAGAAGATGTTATTTCTTAAAATATTTTTCTTTTCGGAGAAGATGAACTGATCGACCCTGGGTTTTTGCAGAAAACGAGAAAAAAACTACTTTCTTAAAACCGGGAGTTCTTCCGTTTTTGTCTTTTTAGAAAGAGAAAAAAATATGTGCCACACCCTCTCTAAAGTGCATGCGCTTCACGAGGGTAACCCTGGTGCCCACTAGGATAAGGGTTGGGTGGTGCAATGTGTGCCATTCAAACCAACAAAAGAAAGATTCGAACTTCATGGTGTTGGGGTCAGATGCACCCAGGCAAGTTTTCCCTCTTAGATCTCTGCGCCTTGGAGCGCCCACAGAAAGACCCCCCGGCCTTTCGGCTCGGTTTGGAGTCAACTCTTTCATGGACCTCTCTCGATGTGCACACTTGGATGGTTCGTTTCGGTTTGTCTTTTAGGCTTAGAAAGGTGTGTGCTTGAGTGAGAAGCTTGGTTGGTGTAGGGATGGGTCTAGTTTAATGGGTCAAGGTTTGATAAGCTAGGCTTAGTGGGTCAAGTCTTGGTAGGTTAGGCTTAGTGGGTCATGGTTTGGTAAACTAGGCTTAGTGGGTCAAGACTTGGTAGGTTAGGCTTAGTAGATTAAGGTTTAGTGAGGTAAGCTTGGTTAAGGGGTATGAATGAGCCTAGGTTAGATGGGTTAAGAATGAGTCTAGGTTGGTTTAAAGACTAGGGATGAGCCTCGGTTGGGTTGAGGGTTAGGAACGAGTCTTCATTGGGTGAGGGTAAGGAATGAATGTTGGTTGGGTTGAGGGTTAGGAAGGAACCTACGTTGGATGGGTTTGGGTTTGGTTGAACCACTCAATAAAATCCACGAGCCTCCAGTGTCACCTCCCCTAGGAGGCAATACTGGAGACTGCAAAAATGTACTAGCCACTAGCTTAAATACCTCGGGGATGAGTCAGGGGTGATCACCAGGTCTTACCTTGATGTTTAACCCAAGAGCAAGTCTCCTTACAGAGTGGGAGCTAGGTAGGAAGAGAGAGAGGTATGGGAGATAGTGTGTGTGAGAGGGGCGGCTAGGAGAGAGGAGCGGCTATGAGAGAGGGGCAGCCAGGTTAGGGTGTGAGAGGGGCGGCTAGGTTAGGGAGAGAGAGGGGTGGCTAGGTTAGGGTGAGAGAGGAGCGGCTAGGGTATAGGGAGAGAGGGGCGGCTAGAGGTGTTTAGAGTGAGAGAAAGGGGCGGCTAGGGTAGAGGGTGAGAGGGGGGCAGCTAAATATGGTGAGAGAGGGGTGGCTAGGTTAGGGTGAGAGAGAAGGGCAGCTAGGGGTAGAGGGTGAGAGGGGCAGCTAGGGTAGAGGGTGAGAGGGAATGGAATGGAGAGGTGAGAGGGAGAGGGAGTAGGGGTTGGTCCACCTAAGGAGTATGCTAGAGGGCGGTAGTCCTCTTGAGTATAAAATTTTCTCTCTCCTCACTCAGGGCAAAAGGGTTTGCAAAGAAGCTCAAAGAACACACTCTCTCTCCTAGGTTAAGCCTTAATTTCACTCACAATTTTCAATGTATTCAAGCTAATCTTTTCCTTCCTTTTACAATTTAGAATGCATGAGTTTATATAAAGGCACCCCTTGAACATGGGGGTGCACTCGAAACCCAAGAGAATTGCCTAAAAATAGAACTAAAATGAATACAAGTGAAATCCCGAAATTGGGCAAAAATGACCAATTACGATCCTAATGAAACATGAAAATGACAAATAAGTCCCCAAATAGGGGCCTCTTCCCATCCACATGGTTTGAGGCTTTTTTTTAATGATATCCGGTGATGTTTCGAGCGATCTATCGTCATGAAAACGTAGATCGTCCTGAGATGATCGTTTTGATGTTTGATTTGCATGATGTTTTGGAGTATTGCTCTTGAAATCTGTAACTTTTCCGGTCAAACATGCAAACTTAAACTTTTTCCTTGCTCGATCTAGCTCAAAATGTTGCTTCTTTGGTCTTCTTTTTTATGGTTAATTGAAGAGGAAGTCATTATGATCGTTTTGCGTAAAAAACCATGCGATTTGGCCTCCAATTGACCATCGTCAGAAAAGTGGTTTTCAATAACTCGAAAATTGTACCTTCTTGCGAGCCTTGATTAGGTGCCTTCCCAATCCTTTTCTTGGGCGCATTTTACGTCAAATCGAAGCTCTTTGAGTCACTGATGAAATTCCTCTATTTTTAGGTCCATAGTACCTCTAGGCTTCAAGTTATGTTCGTTGGAGCCCTGCATGCAAAAATCTGCATAATGCACTTTTGGTGCAAACTTCACTCTAAGATTTCTCTTAGCTTGATGATCGGCTTGGGGTGTGCCATATGTCAAAATCTTCCCCTTGGCAAGGAGAGCATACTAAAATTTGAGCTCGATCCGCCTTATGGTCGGTGAGATATGAACTTCACAAAACTGTCCCATTTTTAGAAAATGCAGCAGGTTTTTACTATTTTTAGTAACTGGTTTTGCTATTTGCACGTGAATAGTAAACAAACCACCCTTTTTTGAAAAGTAGGACCTAGAAAAGGTCCGTTTGAGCTGAAACTTGCTAGTTAAGGGTTTTGAGACCTTCTGAAGCTGTTTACGGTGGTCTAGTGACCATCCGAGATCATTCTCATGGAGTTTTAGCTATGGTGTACCTTGTACACATTAGAGCATAGCACTCCAAACTGAATCTTCATCCTGTTCCCTTGCGCCTTTGTCTGGTTGGGCCAAAACTTGGGGACAAACTTTGGGACGTCAAATGTCACTCTCACATATTTTTTGGGGCCGAGATGACACCATTTTTCTTCAAGGCTTATTCTGTGCAAGTTTCTGCAGTCCATAGACATATTTGGTACCTACAGGGCATGGTTGCAACTGCTTCCTCTTTTATGTGCATTGGGGACAAAGTGCTTCAAAAATAACCTACAACATGAATGTGTCATTGCAAAGTTGATAAAATGGAAAAGGAAGAAGAAAATGTCGAAAGAGCTAATTCATACTAGGAGTTAGCATAGTTTATTCCTCAAAAGCAAAGTTTACAATTGGTTGTGAACATAGTTGTTAGAGGTGGGAGTTGGTGCTGCGGCAGAATCGAGGTTCGTTGCTTGCTAGGAGTTCCTTGATTTGGGATTACCGTTGGAGTGCCTGTACAATACATATATAAAAAAGGCGTGGACTTTGGAAACAAGATTAATCACATTTTTTAAATAATATTTAGTTGCAAAAATAATATATTAGAAATATATATGTTATAGGGTCAGTTTGGATGTCAAATAATAAAACCTTCACATTGAAAAAAAGCGCAAGTTTGCTCATCCTTAATCAAGAAACATTGCCACCTTTTTTTATCATTATGTTGGACTGTTTGGATGGAGTTAACATACTAAAAGCAAAGTCGCATTCTACCCTTCCAAAATTCTCTTGCCAATCCAAAAGGCTTTCCTGTATCTCTCACAGCAGTAAAAAATTTGCTTCCATACAATAAGCAAACTTGCAACCTGAGCTTCTCCTCATTCGTGAAGAGAAGGGGTTTCTCATGGGTGTGGTATGAGAGAAAAGGCTCGACTTTTGTAGAGAGAGAAATGGCCTTGGCCTTACAAAAATGCCGCCTAGGGCTGCCATGGATGGGGCTTGAGCTTCTCTGGCTTTTTGCAACCCGAGCTTCTCCTTATTCATGAAGAGAAGGGGCTTCCCATGGGTGTGGTTTGAGAGAAAAGACTTGTCTTTTGTAGAGAGAGAAAGGGCCTTGGCTTTATAAAGATGCCGCTTAGGCCCCCCATGGATAGGGCTTGAGCTTCTTTGGTTTTTTGCAACCCAAGCTTCTCCTTATTCATGAAGAGAAGGGGTTTCCCATGGGTGTGGTATGAGAGAAAAGGCTCGCCTTTTGTAGAGAGAGAAAGGGCCTTGGCTTTACAAAGATGCCGCCGCCTACGGTTGCCATGGATGGGGCTTGAGCTTCTCTGTTTTTTAAGAAAGAAAATGAAAATATTTTGTTTCATAGAGAGAGGTAGATTTGGTTTCTGAGGTCTCACGGAGTTGTTGGGTCACAGGTTGAGGTTTGCATAGGGGTGAGAGAGCTGCACTTTCATAAAAAAATATATACTAGTACGTACGTTAACGTTTTACTTTTACTTTACGTACTATGTACGTAGTTTATTTTACTTTACTTAACTTAAACTTAAACT
>NW_006497463.1:1019916-1039278 GCF_000471905.2 Amborella trichopoda
TTAAGAGGTCTGCATCTACATATGCGGGCTTGGCCACATAGAAATCGGGTCCTCTCTTTAATAAACAGTTATTCAAGAAAATTTCCCATGTCCCATTAATTATTATGTACTTTTAATCCCATTACGTATACATGCACGTTAAAAACCCCAGGTGTCAATCCTTTTGTCATGGGGTTCGCATGCATAGCCTCATTGGGAATGTACTCCAACTCGACCTCACCATCTTCAATGTCCTTTTGGATGTGATAGAGCTCAGCTCTGATACCAATTGAAATAGTATCAAGGGAATCACACAAGGTATGAAAATTAAAAAATTTGAAAACTTCTTACACAAACATTCATTTCACCTTGAGAAAACCCTCACTCACTACAAACTATGTGGACAAAAACTACAACATTCTTTAACAACAACAATGCCCTTATAAATTGAGCATTGCGTTTTACAACTTGAATAAAATAAAGTGCCACAATATAAAGATAAAAGAAATAAAGTGCATGGGCTTAAAGTATTGCATGAGAAGCCGAGTTTCAAGAGATCATCGTGCGAATACCTCAACAGTAAGTATACAACCCTTGACTATCACTTACTCTCGATAGCGCAAGAAGGGTCAGATTTTGATCTAATCTTGGGAAGCAAATAAATCAACAAATGATTGAACGTCTTCACATAAAGGGAGATCAAAGTAGGGGTTCACAAGGACTTGGGACCACCGAGGTAAAATAGATACAAAAACGGACTCCAAACAAGCTCTAAATTGTGTAGTCTTGGTTCAAAACTTAGGTGCAAGGTTCCACACAACTATGGGGTCGAAGGGAGTGAGCTAAGTACATGGAACAAACTTAGTGCTCACTGTTATGCACTATCTCAATGCATTTCCAGCAGCATAAAAAGCCATGACAGTTTGCATTAAGTATTGTAGAAAAGGCACCAACTGAATGCACAAGCTTGAAGGAGTATTATAGGCTATTAACCAAAATAATTCAAGAGAGGATGGGAGCTTTACGTCATTGTTATCATCAATTTCCAGCACCTTATAGACTCATAACAGCAGCCCCTGATCAATGAAAATGGCGTGTGAGAGTTATGATGGACACTTTCAACATGAGTGAAAGGGGTGCATCAAGTAAGAGGAACTACTAACATGAAAGCAACAAAGAAGAGGTCATTCAGTGGGATGTGAGGGTTGGAGAGTGTTGGCTCAAATACAGTGGATCTTTTTGGTTTTCAGAAATAAATAGAGCTAAAATAACATGCAAGTTGGGTTTTGAACTCAACCAGAAATATTAACAAACATATGGCATGCAACTCTTATCAAAACACCCACAAAAAGTTGCTGTAAATTTCATTGGGTCTCAAGAGGGTGTACAAAGGTCACTAACTTTGTTATCCACAAAAGAATCAAAGTCCAAAAGCAATTGCAACTATTGTAAACCTCTTCTAAGCAAATTCTGGCATAATATCCAGCAATCATGTACTCATAAAAAAGCCATCTAAATCATTCCAACAAGATAAAATGATATCCAATAATTTTTCCCTTGCACATACAACCTTTTTGAACCTTCAAGTACTATTTTCAGATGCAAACTATGAAGAAAAAGTTAAACAAACTCACCAAATTCGTATGGATTTGCAGGCACAGTTGTGCAACTTTTCTAGAGAGAGAAACTTGATGAGAATGATTTTTCTAGCAATACATTACACAAAAGGGAAGACAAGCTTGCTGTAAAACAATGGTTAACAAATAATCTAAAGAGAGAAACTTTTGCGATATACAACACGCTGCTGTAAATTATCTTGTCATACTTCAAGGTTCTCACAGAGATGAGAGGCATGCCTTGGTACCCAGCTCACAAAGAAGCTTAAGAGAGAGAAAGAGGTTTTAGATAGAGAGAAGGAGCTTGTGCAAAGGTGCCCTTGTCTCCCAAAACCATTCCCTATATGTAGCCACATAGAGAAAATGAGAGAGAAACATGTAGAGAGAGATTGGCCTAGTGTTGCCTCTCAATGGCCACTTGTCGCTCTCTTCATGTGACTCTTTCTTTTTCTCTGCACAAACCACTAACCTCTTTTAAAGTACATTTTAAGTGGGGTATAAAAACGAAAAAAAAATAAAAAAATTGCACTCTTATTTTGCAAATAATTAGAAACACATTTTCTCTAACATTCCCCCACTTGTTTCAAAATGTTTGTAAAACCATCATACAAACTTTGAGTAGCCACATAGAAGTTGCTTGAGCTGTACATTCTCAAACAACAAATCCATCCACACATACGATCCATCCATTCAATGGCATCAACCACACACATTTCCACACGCATCAATTGTTCGTGACGTATTGCATGATCATCAACCATATCATGAATTTCACATACATGCTTCTAGATTAGTGGATTTTCTCTCTCACTAATGTCCTCCGAAAAGCATCGGACACTCACACCGTGAAACATACATCACCAAAAGGAGTATCTGTCTCTTGCAAAGGTGAATAACCATCAATATAGTGAATCATGCCGTGATCCCATAAGGTTCCTCAAACTATCCAAGCTAGCCATCGCAAAGTGGAAACGGTGTCTATAAGACATGCCAATTGTAGGTCATGCTCAATGAGTCATGCCAAATACAACTGTCCAGTTTAGCGATCACAATGCAGATCACAGAGTCAAAAGACTACTAGTTGGAGGTCACGTTCAACTGTCCGGATATCCAAGCTAGCCATCATAGTGCAGAACACAGAGTCAAAAGACTACTAGTTGGAGGTCACGTTCAACTGTCCGGATATCCAAGCTAGCCATCATAGTGCAGAACACAGAGTCAAAAGACTACTAGCTGGAGGTCATGGTCAATAAGCTATGCCAAGTATAACTGTCCAATCGAGTCTCGCAATGTGGATAACGAAGTCAAAAGACTGCTAGCTGGCGGTGGTCCGAGGCAAAACACTTACTCCTTTGAGGTATTTTGCGACATATATGAACCATTAAATGTCCAAAGACATAACCTAACCCTAGAAATCTATTTAGGATGTATGTGGCGGTAAGAACGCCTCACCCTAGAAATCCAAGGTCAACTTTGCAGTTCCCATCATACTCCTAACCATCTCTATTAGGGTTCTATTCCTCCTTTCGGCAACCCCATTCTGTTCTAGTGAGAAAGGTGCTTTGGTGTACTATCCAATGTTCCACACAAAAATTGTTGAATAAGTGAGGTATATTTACCACCTCTATCGGATCAAAGGTTTTTTATTTGATAATCAGTTTGGTTCTCAACTTCCGCCTTTTACACCTTGAATTTTTCTAATGCATCACTTTTCTGGTGAATAAGTTAGGTATGACCATATCTTGAGAAATCGTCAAATGAAGGTTACAAAATACCTCATGTGTCCTTTGGTCACAACACTCATGGGTTCCTTTAGTAGCAACACTCATAACAAATGTCGAGTGGACTAACTCTAAAAGCTGAGTAACTCTTCGGATTTTTCTATGAGACGTTTTGGTCATCTTTCATTGTAAACATGCCTTACACGTGTTTTGGAAATTATTGCTCATAGTTTTGAGAAATCTGTCCTTCTGAAGTTTTTTCATTCTTGCCTTTCCTATGCGCCCTAATCTGAGAGGCCATAGCATAAAATCATTTTATGACTCCTATACATAAACAACAATGGATTTGATTTCAATAGTGAAAAGGCCATCTGCCACATGGGCTACAAAGACAACTGGACCACTCGGGTCCTTTTCATACACATAAGCAAAGTTTCCCGAGAAAAGAGTCAGGTAATCAGAAGAAGAGTTTAGAGATTGAGATCAGACTTGTACGCATTCCAGGTGCGACGAGAGTGTCCTTTAGAACCAGAGTTTCTCCAGTTGCAATTTCAGAATATATCCCTGATTCCTAGAACTGGTTCTTCTTGGTTTCCTCCCATGTATATCTTGGTTTGCCCTGCACCCCACTCATAACAATTGAAGGATTACTTTATACATAATAAGGTTATGTGATATATCCAAACAAGGGCCTTCACAACTAGGTTTAGGGTTTCCACGTCATGCCCATTGGGCAATGACGTGGAGGTCCCATTGGATGCACGTGTGACACACATTAGCCATTTATGTGCCACACTCCACATGTGCAGGTGTCCGTAATTGGAATTTAACACAACAAATTTGTCAAAGTACTTTTCCCATGAAATAAAATTTTTAAAAATATCTAAAAGCATGATAAATCATTTTTCATCATTTCTTATCAAAATATTAAGGCCTGGCACATTTAATAAATCTAGGGTGGAAAAACTTGGTTCCACTGTAGTTCGGGCTGTATGGTACTCCATTAGGCTAGACCCTCAAACCCAATCCAATTTCTTGGACCAACCCAACGAGCCCCTATGCTTCACAGGCTTTAGTCTAGATCTGAATGAACCTATCAAAGCTAACTGATGGTTGGATGGATTCCAGGGTGTTTAGTGGATTACAAGTTACCCCCAATGACATGCACTCTTGCAGATGCAGGGGTCCTCACTTAGCACGCGTGCACAGTTCTGATAGGTGGATCGTACCTTATCAGAATGACTTCCCAAAATGTGACTGTCTGTGCACACACCGTGAGCAAGCTACATATGTCAGAGATTTGGGCTTATGTTGTCTTACAGCCTAGCTATGCTCGCACAAGGCTTATGTCTCAACACATTTCAAACAAACGGGGATCCACTGATCCTCACGCCTTGGCTCACATGACATGAGGCATACTTAGTCATACTGACCTTGACTAGAGGAATACCTTAAAACCTCTCGGTTCACAATGTGGTCCAAGAACCTCGCCTCAGTCAAACATGGTTATTTTGGCTTAACTAGATCCTATTACAAAAGGATATCGGCAGCCAGCATGTTCCTAGTCATTCCCACTGTGACTATGTACTCTGGTCATTGCATTTAAGGCCTTGAAAGGCCATATATCCAACAGTTTCATCGGCCACAGATGCCAATTGGTTCTGTGCTAGGCTAAAGAGGGATGGGTACAGGCTTTTGAGGGGGGTGTGACCAATCTGCAAGTCGGAACATAATCTAATGCGTCGTGTCCTTCCTTAGGGTGGAAGTGGATGTGATTTTTGAATAAGGTAAAGGAGGAAAGGATAGATTCCCAGACCCCAGAAGTTCTGTTGCTGGCCTATAATCTGGCACCCAGGAGGAAGAATGGAGGCAATACTTTGCCGTAAGATCTGCATCAATAGTTGGTCTCCTTGGGTGGCAATATGCCACCACCATTTTCCTAGCAGGGCTGTATCATGCTTCCTTAAATTCCCAATGCCAAGACCACAACGGCGCTTAGGCTGGCACACTTTGTCCCACGAGATGAGTGGAACTTATGAGTATTGGCCTTGCCCAACTAAAGGAATCTGCTTGAGCCGATAGGTCATTGCTGCAGGCATGTGGAAGAGCGACATCTGGTATGTAGGGATGTTCGCCAAGGTGGCCTTTATAAGGGTCAGCCTTCCTTTCGAACAAAGGAAATGCCCCTTCCAACCATCTAGTTTGCAGTCCACTTTGTCAACAATGTGGGACCGCAATCGCTTCTTGGGTTTAACGATACAAAGGGGCAGACTCCGGTAATTTGATGGCAGACATTCCACCTGGGAGCACTAACTATCTGCAAAGACCTAAGTATCTTGGAAGTCCAAAGCAACCCCAACCATTTTTTATTTGGCGAGGTTTACTTTGAACCTTGTAGCGAGCTCTAAACATTTAAGAAAGAGAAGGAGGTTATTGAGTTCTTGCTGGGATGCTTCGTAAAAGACAAGGGTATCGTTGGCGTATTGTAGGTGGGTGATGACTGGTCCCTGGGGCCCACTCTTAAACACATGCAGGCGTCTTAAGAGAAACAAATTGAGAAATGGATTGAATACCTTAGCAATTATGGCAAACAGGAAAGGTGAGAGGGAGTCTCCTTGCTTAAGACCCTTGGAAGAGGGGAAAAAAACCTTTTGGCGAGCCATTGATAAGTCTGGAAAAGTAGGGATGGGAGTAGCAGCCTTTCATCCAGGATCTCCAACGATCCCCAAAACCCATCCTTGAGAGTGTCTTGTCCAGGATAACCCAGTCAACATGATCATAAGCTTTCTCCCAGTCTAATTTGATAACCAAACCGGACATATTAGATAGGTGTCTAGAATGAATGCATTCGTGAGCCACTAGCACGACATCAAGGATTTAACAAACTTCAACAAAATCTCTTGCGAAGGGAAGATGACCTGAGATAGGGCGGGTGGCCAGGATTTTCAAGATAATTTTGTAGGTAGAATTGATAAGGCTAATGGGATGATAGTCCTTGAGTTCCTCTGCTTCTTCTATGTTGGGCACCAAAGTGATGAATGTAGCATTCATAGCCTTGTGAATGATACCCCTAGTGTGGAATTCGTCGAAGAGGGCAAAGAAGTCGTCAGGAAAGGAGTCCTAGAAGTTTTTGAAAGGGGCCATGGGAAAACTGTCGGGTCTAAGGGCACGATCTGAGGCAAGATTGTTAATGGCCAAAAGAATATCCTCTTCCGAGAAAGACCTTTCCATTCAAGATGCGTGATTTGGGGAGAGGGTGAGAAAGGAGACGTAGGCCATCCCGGGTTTAGGCCCTAAGGGAGTAGAAAAAAGCTATTTAAAAAAGTTGATGATGGTGTCCTCAATTTCAGCTAGTTGGTTGAGGCCCCTATCTCTAACTTTAATTTCCCTACACGTACAATTAGCTATTTTATGAAAAAGGAAGTATTGAGATCCCCAAAGTGGAGCCACTTCTCTGAAACCAAAATATTTCTTTTTTTTTCTTTGAGAATAAGTTGATAATTGAATTTCAGTTGAGATCTTTGTTGGTGTTAGAAGTCAGAAAGAGGCCTTATTACCTCAGCTAGGTCGAGGCTCTGAATGGATTGGAGGATGGAAGCTTTTTAGGGTTGAAAGGACCCAGGGAGATGGCAGCTCCACTCTATAAGGGAAAGCTTGTGTAACTAGAGTTTGCGTTGCAACCTAAATCCTGCCCATCCTTCCACCGATGGAGAGAGAGAGTTCCACCAGGAGGGGATAAGGGAGTTTAGGTTGGGTTCCTCTAATCAAGATAGTTCAAACCGAAAGGGTTTAGTGCCTCTGGAATCCGGTTTGGTGTCCAGTAAGATGGAGCAATGGTCAGAGGTGGCTTATGGCAAAGTGAAGGCATGGGATCCAGGGAAGTAGGAGTCCCAATTAAGACTAAACAGAAATTGATCAAGCTTTCAAAGGGAGGGGGTTGAGGAGTGGTTGGACCAAGTGAACTGGGCTCCTTGGAGTCGAATGTCCAGTAGGTCATTACTAGAGGCAAAATCAGAGAAATTGAGCATGCCTTGAGAAATATGGGAGCTGGAGTTCCGCTCGAAGGACCAACGGGCGACGTTGAAGTCACCACCCAAAGACCAAGTGGGGTGGGGGAGAGAGGCTACAAGGTTGAGTTCGTCCCAAAGTTTGGTGTGTAACAGAGACAGAGTTAGGACCGTAGACTGTAGTAAATTTCCATCGGAAGCCATCATGTTAACCTAAAAGGTGGCAATATGAGAGGAGGGGATGTCGTGGGCAGTAGGGCCCCAGATGACCCAAATGCCACCCGAGGACCCTACCACAGGCAATGCTTTCCACTGGCAGTGTTTGCAACCCCAAGACGAAGAGAGGGAGCAGATAGCTTGGTTTCAGTAAGGGCTAGAATGGCCGGGTGGTATTTGAGACATAAGTCCTGAACTGGATTCCTCTTGTTGGGGTGCCCCAGAGTGATTATGAGGGGGTTCTAAGTTGGGAGACCATTCCTTGGGAGCATCTGGGTAACACGCCAATAGCCACGACATTGATTGCAGTGGAGCCAGGGGGCCAGCCTGTCATAATTGATGCCGAAGGCAATATGAGAGACTTCTCTCTTACCTTTAACACTTAGCCTGAGCCTAGATTATGTGTTGGCCTTGTAGAAAGCGTGGAAAGGACCTTCTAAGCTGTCATAATGAAACCCATGACCATGAGCACCTCGTGAACGTTACCCTGCATTGCGTCCATGTTGTTGATGATGGATGAGTTTGTTGCAGTGGGGGAAGGGGGAGAAGAAGAGGTAGCCGAAGAAGAGGTCCCGGGCTGAGGTTGTAGCTCACTGGGCAAAGGGAATTCGGGAGGGATTGTAGAAACTAGGGTTGACTGAGGGAAGGGGAAAAGCAGGGGGAGAGGAGAAGACCTTGTGGGTGTGGGGGGGGGGTGTGTTCAGTTTCAAAGACAAGGGGTAGGGATGAGCAAAGAGCCCAAAATCCTCAGGTTGCAGTGGTGCAGGAGGTAGGGAAAGTAGAGGTGGTTGCTGGTTGAACGGGATGTTGAGGCGGTCCATCAAGGTGGATGTCGCAGACGAGGAATTCCAAGGTATTGTAGAATGGGAAAAAATATATATATATACCCCTGCAGAATGTCTAAGAAAAATAGTGATATTCTAGAGCTATATCTTTCAGAAATAATATGGAAAGGAGCCAAAAAGCTAAGATATTGTAATGTCTACATTTTCTCATTACTTTAAAGCGATGAGAATATGCTTGCTTGCTGTTTCTAGTCATTGCTTGGTATATATGCATTCTAGGTCTACTATTTCTGGTGATTATCTTCCAATCATGTAATGTAACTAGGTTCTAATGCCTTTATTCTTATTATTGCTGCAATGTAATTCATGGCAGCCCACTACCAGCTGCGTTCGACCGCATTTTGCAGGTATGACCATGGTAGTATCATTTCTTTCTGGGTTAAAAAATGTGTAAAATGGGAGAAAATAGTGCAAGCATTGAGAAGAATCATGACTTTTCCTTGTGCAGGTTGGTGATGCTAGTGGTATCCAATCACCAGTTTCATTTGGTGGTTTTTGTAGCATGACAAGACACCTCAAAAGATTGGCTACTGGTAACATTTAGAAGGATCCTTGCTTCATCTTTTTTAAATCCTACAAGTCTTTTGTATAATAAGTCCTAGAACATTGCCTAGTTTTCTTATATTCTTGTATTTAGTTGACATCATGTTATCTTATGCAGATCACATTTTTCTTCTTACTTTGGAAATTTTGACTGTAAAATATTCTGCAGATTTCTCTTTTTCTTTGATGGTTATATTTCTAATTTAGTTAGCAACCTGCAAATTGACATATAGTGATTGATGTGTAGTTGTTCTTGTGAATGTTGTCATTATTGAGATACATTGACAATAGAAGAATAGCGAAGTGAGGTAGATCTCTTAGGTTTGTGCACGTATAAAGAAAAAACAATCCGACCATGTTTATGGCCTCCATAGGCCATCCTAACAATATTGATGTGAGCTCTATAAATGGGCAAGGCAGATATAACATGATGAGTTCCATGCGAAGGATTTGGCATCTTATCATCCCCTCTTTTCTAGGGATTACCAGGGCCCCTAAAGGTATTATTTTTATGGGAAAAAAGAATCCACATATCTTGTTTCTTAAGCTCATTTGGAAGGTAGTTGATGCACTAGCTGTGATAAAATCAGACCTTCAAGTTCAGAGTCATGCTGATGCTTGACACTTGTGATACAGACAGTGTGCACCCAGAATATGGGTGAGAAGCACTTCAAATATGATTTTTTACCACTTACCCAAAAAAACAAAAGGGTGGTTTGTTACCTGCCAAACTCACATCTGCCTATGTAAGTTGTCAAGTGATTGAGTCCATTTGTGACCAATGGTTTAAAAGAAAAATAACTAAAAATAATAAAAATATAGAATCACAAGCTTGTAATGTGGAGTGTCCAACAACATTTGAATATGAGATCTGTGACTAATCATAAGAGAAATTATTTATATATCAATGTAAGGTTAGTTCGGATAGGGAAGACATCTTCCAATTGTTTTACGTTGTGCTAACTAGTTACATCATGCTCGTCCATATGGTGTTTATTTCTCTTCTTTACTGGTTCATACCTTAATCATTGTGTGTATCATGAACCCAAGAAGGTTTGCTCCATCCAAACCCATTTCTTGGTAAACTCTGTAGGATTTTGACTGCTTTTTTTGTTAGATAATCCAATTTGAATTATTTTAGTTTCACAATTTTCATGATTTTACTTTCGTAAAAGACTATTCTCTTTAAGGCTGACTCGTAAACTATTAGGAGGTTTGAATTCTGCCATAGACACTAATACTGTAGGATATCCTGATTTGCAAAAACATTTATTTATCTCGATATATTGTTTGGGCCATTTCGACAGTTCTATTATTGACTCATTGTATTCTCAGGAGTATGTTGATCCGTGTTCTCTCTTGATATGTATTTTCAAGTGTGCAGTAACATTAATGAAAAAGATGAATACTGTATGGTGTAAATCAATACTTGAATAATACCTTAGTCCGATGAAGTTTTGTGATCAATGTTTAAAAAAACGGACCGCCCGGCGCCTAGGCGCCCAGAAAACATTTTCCGCGTGCCTGGACTTGGGCGCCCCAACACGGGTGGCTATACCTGGGCGGGCGCCCAGCACCTAGCACAATTTACAAATTTTTAACTTCGCCCAAAAGGGCAAAGGGGGACATTTTGACCCCCAAGTTTGTATAAAATAAGTTTAGCGGTATAAAATAAGTTCAGGGGTTTATTTTCAACCCCTAAGTTTAGGGGTTTATTTTGACTCCCAAGTTTGTATAAAATAAGTTTAGGGGTTTATTTTCAACCCCAAACTGAAAAAAAAAAAAGAAACCCTAAATCTTAAACTTATTTATGAGAATCTAAAGCAATTGCTGAGAATATACTTTTTGTGGATTGAAAAAGTTTGTTTTTCTGATTGAAATTATTTTTAGGGTGCTATTGGTGGTATTAGAAGACTTTTAAGTTGATTTGTAGCTCGACTGAGATAGCCAACATTGAAGATCAGAGATTGGGTAGTAAAGGTCAGTTTGTAATCTTTATTTGAGATTTATTTTTTCAATTGGAGATGTCTTCTGCGGGGTCTACTAGGGGTGGAGATTCGGGATGGAAATATTGTGTTAACCCGGATAAGAATGATAGAAATAAAATTATGTGCAATTTCTGTGGACATGTTTCTAATGCCGGCATAAATAGATTTAAGAAACATCTTGCTGGTATTAGAGGTGATGTCGCCCCATGTAAGAAAGTCCCAGATCATGTAAAGAAAGAAATTTTGGAGTACATTGAAGCTGAAAAGAGTAAAAAAATTGCAAAACAAAAGGATATAGCAGAATTACAGTCAGGGGTTCATATTTTTTATGATAATACTGAAACTGAAGAAGAGGATGATGAAGAGGGGGAAGAAGAGGTAGCCACCATGGTTGGTACTCAAAGCTCTAAGACCAAGAGGGCTTTTTGGTCTAAGAAGGCTCGTATGAAAGGACCTATAGATAGTTTCTTTACACCTAGCCTTGAGACAGTAATTGAGAAAGGCAAGGGAAAGGGGAAAAAACAGGTGACAATTGAAAATATGTTTAAAAAGGAAGATAGAGCCATGGTGATTCAGTATGTTGCTCGGTAGTTTTACCATGAGGGCATTTCTTTTAACATTGCTAGTTTGAATAGCTTTCATACAATGTTGGAAGCAATTGGGCAATTTGGGCCATGTTTGAAAGCTCCAACCCCTTATGAGATTGGAGAGCCACTACTGAAGAAAGAAGTCGAGTACACTAATCAATATCTCAAGACTCATAAGGAGGGATGGGCTAAATTTGGGGTTTCTTTGATGACAGATATGTAGAGTGATAGGAGGAGGAATAACATGAATTTATTAGCAAATTGTCCCATTGGTACAGTTTTTTTATGCTCAATCGATGCTTTTAATGATGTTCATGATGCGCATTTTATATTTTCTTTCCTTGATAAGGGTATTGATGAGGTTGGGGAGGAACATGTAATTCAAGTGGTCATAATGCTGCTCCCAATCTAGCTGTAGGTCATTTGCTTCGACAAAAGAAGCCTCGCATATTTTGGACTCCTTGCGCTGCACATTGCGTGATCTTATGCTTGAGGCAATTGGTGAATTGCCTCCTATTAAAAGAATTATTTTTAGGGCTAAGGAGGTTACAATCTTTATATACAGTCACATACTTACCCGTAGCATGATGCGCAAGTTTACAAAAAAGAAAGAGCTAGTGAGGCTTGGGGTCACTAGATTTGCCACTGCCTACCTTAGTCTACAGAGCATGTATTAGAGGAGGATCGTATTAAGGTCTATGTTTGCTTCAGAGGAGTGGAGTAGGTGTAAATGGTTTAGAGATGCCCAGGGAAAGAAAACACGAGATATTATTCATTGGAAATGTTTTTGGCATGGGGTGAAGCATGCGATACTAGTATTTCTTCCATTCGTGAAGGTCTTGTGCTTGGTTGATGCTGATAAGCCCTCCATGGGCCTTATATATGATGCAATGGAAAGAGCTAAGAATGAGATTGCAGAGAATTTGAGCGATGATGCAGCAAAGTATGCCCCAATTTGGGAGATTATAGATATTAAATGGGATAGGTAGCTCCATAGGCCATTGCATGCAGCGGGGTACTACTTGAACCGCAAATTCTTTTATGCAGATGCAGATATTGAGTCAAAAGGGGTAATTATGGATGGTTTTAATGAGTGCCTTGAGAAATTAGTTCCTGATACAAATATCCAAGATAAGATATCAATTGAAGAGCTAATTTCGTACAAGTGTTCTTTGATGTCTTTTGGGAAAGATATGGCATTAAGGCAGAGAAACAAAGACGAACCAGGTAATATTCTTTTGGCTTATGTACTTTTGTTTTATAAAATATAAATTTATAATTTTCTTTCAAGGTCTGATAACGTTAAATACCTAAATTAATTATAAATGTTGTCCACATATTGCAGCCCAATGGTGGAGACAACATGAGAGTAGAGCTCCAAACCTCCAAAAGATGGCTATGTGGGTCTTGAGTTTGACAACTACCTCTTCTGGTTGTGAGCGCAATTGAAGTTCGTTTGAGATGGTATTTTACTGTTTTACTATTTTAAAGGAATAAAATTTTTATATGTTTTTATTGTTTATAAGTTCATATTTATTTTGTAATATAGATTGATAAATGGTAAGAAGATCATAGACCTATAACAGTTACTTATGCTTTATTTTTCCTTATAGGTGCATACAAAGAGAAGAAATAGGCTTGAGCAAAGGAAGCTCAATGACTTGGTTTTTGTTAGAGAGAATCAAAGGCTTAAGGAGAAAAAAAACCAGCCAAAGAAGGGCCCTATCTCTTCGAAAGACATGGAGAATGCTTCAGATTGGCTAGTTAGTGACCTGGTACTGAGGAGGTCTTCCCTGGGGAGGGTTTGACATGGGAAGTGGTCGAGGAGGCTTCAGGGCAAGCTTTTGATCTTAGGAGGGCCACTTGAGTAACTTGTTCTGCTGGTACTTCACGGAGGGAGAGAGTGGAAGAGGAGGCAGATTCAGAAGAATCTCTGGAAGAAGAGGAATATGTTGAAGAGGGTGATGATTCTGATGATGACGGCCAGATGAAGGCAATGAAGATGATGATTCTGATTCTTATTGATGTCTTAATTGTCTTCTCTCTTCTTTTGAAGTAACTTTAATACTTCATTGCACCATCTTGGTTCGGGCTTTAAACATTTGGAGTTTGAACGATTTTTATTTAGTTATGTAGTTTGTAATTTTTTTTCCTTTTTGGACTATTTCGTCGTGTGGTTTGTTGGTTTTTCTATGGTTTTGGAAGTCAGTTTGTTGATGACTTGGAGAGTTGGAGACTTGGAATCTTGGATGTTATTATGGTTTATTTTATGGATATGGAATATGCCAATATGGAGAATTTCTGAATTTGAGAGTTGGAGACCTTACAGTAGCCTATTAGACTTTTAAATGTTTTGTATGGTTCAAATTTTGGAATAAATTACAAATTTTGACACAAATATATGTACATATGTGCATTTGGATAACAAATATATAAAAAAAAGCTAAGAATTTGCTCCGCAGGGCGCCCGAGGCTCTGGGCACCCGCCTAGGCCTCCGCCTAGGCACTGGGCGCCAGGCAGGCTGCCTAGGGCCCGCCTAGCATTTTTGAAACCTTGTTTGTGATTCATAGATAGCTTGCTATGGCTAAACTCACACAATGGGAACCCATATTTAGCAAGGAGGGCACATGCAAATCATTTATATAGCCATCTTTGGGTTTCGCTCCCGTCTGGGCTCCAATGCCATGTTAGCTTCAGGCAGGGGAAGAACTGAAGTACTGGTGGAGAGATGGAGCTTCCAACTCTTGAGCGAGATTCTTCACATTCAGTTAGGGTGATAAAACATCTTACCAGAATAGCTCTAGGCAGCTATAGAATAATATAGAAGAATAACACTATGTACATGACTAAGTTATACACCTAAATTTTTTTTACCTGTTGGTTGATTCGCTCCTCCTTACTCTGAATGCATAGACCATCATCATAGGCAATCAAATAGAGAAGACCTGCTAAGGTAATTTCTTTTCTATTCTAAAAGATGGGCTCTGAATGGTGTTTCAATACCCATCCAATTTGTAAAGTACCCAACAGATTGTGCTCCATTGAACACCAACTCATTATTAACCATTTTTGAATGTTAGAGCATAAAACCCCTTTCCAAACAAAGTACAATATACAATACAACAGTTATTGGAGGATCAGAATGCTCCAGTTAACATGTCGGCCCCATCCCTTCAAAAACTAATCAGAAGAGAAGATCATGCATTTTTGGCATTGTGTTTTGCCTTCCTCATATCAACTGAAAGTTTCTGCATGGTGGATTTTCGCCAAAGAAAGGTGGCTTATAGAAGAGTATCGGGCCTTGCCACTGGTCTTTGGAATATCAACATTCTAGTTGCAAGGAAAAGGGGGTCAAGGTTGTTTGAGTCTTTTGCTATGCATTTCATGTTACATTTGCTTATCATTACGTCCATAGTTGAGTACATGTCTTGATTTGCAATGATGTATAAGTACTTCGTATATATTTTAAGGTTTATTGCCCTACTGGAACTCCATTTACACTTTTTCATTCCCCAAAATTTTCAAGGATAAGAATGTTGCAATTACATGTTCAACATTGCAAATCACAACCTTTTTATGCTTTCAATGCTCTTTGATGTTCACGTTATGGGATTTCCATGTCCTCATACTGTTTTGCAAAAGAAATGAACATTAAACCTTAGAATCTAGAATATAAATCATCTATATCTCCCTCAAAACCCAAGGGATATGTGTCCTGTCATGTTCATCAGACCCCCCCTCCCACAAAACAAAGGAAAAAGAACAACCCATATGCAAGTGAATAATAATGTATATCCAATGATCATGTATGTAAAGATGTATGTCAGTTTGTTTTTACATAAGTGCATACATGTAACTTTTAATGTTTTTTATTTGTTTGCATATTTTCCTTTCAATACAATTATGTATATGAAATTAGGTTTCTTATATATCTATTTTCTTATTACTCTATTGTCAACTGTGTGTAATCCATCTGACTAATACATCTTATTCATGGAACACTTGGTTTCCTTCTTGGGTTTCTAAGGAATTTATGAAGCAGTGAGAGGAGATTATGTTGATTCATACAGCTTGTCAAAGATAAATCCTTATATGGTCAGTATAACCTTGACTAACTTTACTGTACCACAATGTGGTTTACTGCTTCTTTACATGGAGGAAAAAAATTCTAGCTTTAAGGCTTTTCCTTTTTCAGCCAAATTTAAGTGCATCATGGCTGTTTTTGAGATCAATGTCAGCGAGCAGAAATCCTGATGTGTCACCTGATTTTATAAATGAACTCCTCCATATCAATTTCCAATGTATGCAGGTAAAGCATTCCTTTTGTACCATATTTCTCATGTGTGTTCCTTAAGTTTGTTTAGTATCTGTACATTTACACCAATGTGTCCTCGTTTTGCTTCATCCAGAAGCTAGGGGATCCAGTCCTTCGTCCATTTCTCCAGGTCAGTGAAAAAAATGCTCCTTAAGATCATTCATTTCCTTATCATTTTAAAAATAAATCCATCTGATTAAATGCATTTGTGTGTGTGCTCCATGTTTTGATTATGGTGGCTTTCTTCTGGGTGTAATATGCTGTCTGGTAGCAGGACATAATACAGTTTACACCACTTGCAAAGACACTAGGATTGATTAGCATTACTCGTCCAGAAATTCTACCATCTATATTTAAGCAGGTATCCTTCTAAACTTCGCTCTCTATAGTTTCTTTTCTATTTGTTCTCACTGATTAGCTGCTGGACTGTAATTCCTAGTTCACATAAATTGATCGTTCTTTATTCCTAAATGATCTCTGAAATCTTTGGACGTGGATTAAAAAAGTTAAAAGAGTTCAATATCCGAAATACAAGAATGAGCTGAATAGGGATTACGGGCAAAAAAGGTTTGCGTGAGAATCTTCTCTTATGTTGCATTGATTGTCTTGTGCATTCTGTACACTATGGTTTGTGATTGCTTAGATGCTAAATCCACTTCGGATAAGTCAAAGATGAAAGACATTCTTTTCAGCCAAATTCTTCAATGAAGGAAATATATATAGGAAGTTATTCTCAGTATTACAATCATTAGGTCATTATGGCATAAAACTACATTTCATGCACCTTGCGGCTTACCCTGCAGGTAGGCATCCCGGCAGTTTTGGAGTGGTCTGTCCACTTTTTTATGTTGGGTTATTACACGTTCCTTTCAAGCTTCTTAGATCCCCTTATGAGGTAACTATTGCTTTCATTCTAGTTGCCATTTCTTTAACTAGTTTGCACTCTAATCTCACCATTTAAAACTATCTGGGTCAAGGCCTTGGATAGATGTTCTTCCAGATAAGCAGAAATATGAATGGAGAAGGAATTTTGATGCCTGGAAATATGGTTCCGGCTTGGACTACAAGTAGTAGACGGAAGTTTCAAATAAGGAAGTCTGCCACATGTTTTCCCAAAACCTTCGTCCAAAGGGATAGTAAATTATTATTCAAACTCCAATATAAATGTAATGACAGGTCGCTTGTTTCGATGATGCCTACCCAGCAATATTTGTCTCAAGAAAGAAAAGGCTGCTGTTCAATTGAGGATTCTGGGCAGAATATATGTTGCTGTAAAATACTAGGGCTGAACAAGTATTCTATATGGATGTTTGTAAAGTATATATTACTTATAACACGTGATGCCAAGGTAATGAGCCTTTGGAGCAATGTTACTGAATTCAGAGCCGGTAGTGATGTGCCAGCTTTTTTTTCGTTTTCCCTTTTTGTGAAAGAATATTTTGAACCCATACTATCTCTTTCAATGGCATTTCACAGGTTGCATGCACCTGGTCCACGAGGTGAATGATGCTGAATTGCGTATGGGTAAGGGTGTGTATGTGGGTGTATGTATATGTGTGTGCACACGTGTGTACATTTATTTTCGTGAAGAAGCTGGAATCTAGCATGTACCGATGAAACAATGTGGATGAAACGGGGGTTGTAGTATTAAAAAAGAATGGGAGGACCTTCCTGTCTTCAACCTCACTAAAAGCAACTGTATTTTGCCTCCTTACCGATAAAGATCAAGGTAGAAAAAGGTGGACTAGGCAAAATAGTCTAGGGAATATCTGAAAACAAAGCTGATAAGATGATCTCGTTGATCAAAGGCCAGCTTTAGAGACCGAAAAAGGGTAGAAAATTTCGAAGACTAGAATGTGTAGAAATGGGGAGTTCGAACCATTCTTTGTAGGGTGTGTAAGGTGGCTTTTTGAAGCGACTATTCAAATGAACAGTAGCAATGTTCATTCTGCCATGTAATTATTAGGAACCCAACAGTCACAGTGCTAGTCATCCAACGGTTGCAAACCGTTGCAACCGCTGCGCTAGCCTTTGGGTCCATGAATGCAGCGGAAGCGCTAGCCATTGCAACGGCTAGAATTATCGCCCTTTCGATGCACGCACATCGCCATTCAATGAGGGTTGCA
Source organism: Amborella trichopoda (assembly GCF_000471905.2). The sequence goes on from NW_006497463.1 coordinate 1,037,861, forward strand.
TATTGTAAAAGTGCAAAATGCAACCTTAAGTGCCTCCACGCGTGTGACACATACTTCTGGTGCATTTGCTCTTTTAAACCAGTAATATGCACGTACGTTGTACGTGTTATTTAATATTTATTACTGGAAAATGTTTATCATTGAAAAATATTTTTAATAAATTATAGTCTTAGTGATTATTCAATTTATCCTCACAATTAAATATTTTTATTAAATAATTATAATTCGAAAGAAATAAATAATTCAGTTATACAATTCTTGATAAAATAGATTAGCGGGATACCAAAAAATTGTAAATGCTATTTCAATTAGAGGTTGATGTATTATTTTAAAAATATTTAATTAACACGTATCCATTTGGCACAAATTAGAACATAAACGATTAAATAATTTAAATTGCATAAATGAAGGTAAAAGAGTATTTTTTTCCAATTTCGTTGTGGAGGTTAGAAGTTCCAAAACGAAAAACATAGAAAATACAAAAAAAAATGAAAAAAAAGATTCTTATATTCTTTTTAAAATATACTTTTTTACATAAAAGAATGTATTTACCTATATGTTATAATTTGAATTATGTTGTCTTATACTACTTTTAGATTTTTATATAATAATCTATAATTATTTGTACTTTTAGGTAACAAATATTTTTCGGCAAGAAACAATCTATTTGCTAATATATCATAATTTAGATTATATCAATTACAAAAATACTTAAAAGATGATTTATTATTATTCTTTTAGATAGTATGTTATGATTTACCAAGAAAGAAGGATAAGTTTACTAATATATTATAATTTCAATGTTAAATTAGCAAATATATTTATAAGAGAAACTAAATCAAGGTTTTGATCTTATCTGGAGATAGCAAATCATGCTCAATTGTGATGTCGTATGCTTTTGAAGAAATATTATTTGTAACTCCTATTTTCTTTGCAATTTGATGGGAATCAAGGAAAATTGAAATGTCAATATGCTTAGCGCACACACAGAAGTACATTTCAGGTAAGTAAAGTTTAGATATATACTCAAAGTATGCATCTATGCTCATAAAAAATTTCCTAATTTATCAACAATTTAATAGCTTGCCATTTTTCAACCATTCCAATTCAAGTGAAGGAATGGGGAAAATTTTATTCATTAAAAATTATGTAGAAAAATTATTGCAAAGAAATAGGAAATTGAAAAAAAATACTAATAAGCTCACCTCTACCTGCTTATGTAAATTATGTGATTTGTCTGTGTAGAGAAAAACATCAAATTAACTGTAGTAAACCTAAAATTAAAAACTAATTCATTACTACTTAATTAACATAAAACTGAAAATAATATATTTTTAGAATAAGTTAGAAGTATAAATTGTTAGGGTTGGGTATTAGAGAGAGAGAGAGAGAGAGAGAGAGAGAGAGAGAGAGAGACC
>NW_006497463.1:1042350-1058762 GCF_000471905.2 Amborella trichopoda
AGTTACATCGATAAAATAATAAAAGTTATGACAAATGAAATAGTCTATAATTCTTTTTATTTATTTTTATAGATTTAATCTTTTTAATATTAATTATATATATATATATTTATTATGATATACAAATATAAAGTACATATAATATTTAATTACATATAATTACAAAAAGTAAATGTTATATAATAATTTAAAAACATTAACATAATTATATGAATTGTTGTTTTTTTATGTGAATAACTTAAATATAATTATGTTAATTTTTTGTCAATATAATTATTTTTATATACACTAAATTATTTTTAAATTATATGGAAGTTTTTTCCTAATAGTTTTAAATTATTTTGATTCAATATTATAACACTATATTATAATTAATAGTTATAATTAGGGATTTAAAAAACAATGAGTCAACTCGGTGGTGGTAATTACATTATATGATAAAAAATGAAAACATTATTAATAATAATAATTGGTGCTCATCACCCCTATCTTCAACCAAAAAAATCTAAATTTACCTATCCAAATAAAACATAAAAATTCTATTAGGTTATTATATCACGAGATTATATAATTATTAATTAATTAAATAGTTAAGTGAGATTAAAAATTAGTACTAACTCATAGGATATTAAAAAACAAAAATAATACTAATTCTAGTTTATTGAATATTAAGAAATATTAGTTTAGAGGATATTTTAAGAGAGAAAAATAACACTAACTCATACCACTTTAGAATTTATTTCTACATTGATAACCAAATCTTTTATTTTTAATTTATTTACATTATATTTTCTTCCAGTCGTCAATAATACATTTTAAATTAAATGATATTATAAGATATTTTGGATTTATTATTATTTGTATAATAAAATAAACTATAAAATATAAACCCACAATTTCAATTTCAGTATATAATACTATAGTTAGGTTGTAATAATTTGGGTTTTTTTAGTGGAGTAGGGTTTTCTGCCAATTCGAGATTTTGGTGGTCATTTTTTCATCAATTTAATCCATTTTTTATTATAGTCCAGTATAATTATATACTTCATCCATGATAATTCTATTATTTTTCTTTTGTGTGATGTAAATTTAATAGTTAACCTAAGTTCATATAGGGAAAGAACATCTCAATATTTGCATATTGATGAAAAAAATGAAAGTTAATAATGTAGTACCCCCATTTTTATTGGATTCCTAAAAAACAACATTTATAATGAATTTTGATAAGTTTTTTAGATTTTTTTTAAGGCTTAATCCAACCGATTCAACCGATTCCCGATCCGGATCGTCGATTCACCGATCCGGATGGGATTTTGAGGTACCCGATCCGGGGCACCGATCCGTTTTCTAAACCACTGGTTTCAGGAAAATAAAATTTAGAGATGCACTCATAGTATGCATATATGCTCATAAAGAATTTTCTAATTTATCCACAATTTAACAGTTTGTCATTTTTCAACTATTCAAACTTAAGTGCAAGATTGGGGAAAATTTTATTCATTAAAAATTTGTAGAAAAATTATTGCAAGGAAATAGGAAATTGAAAAAAAAAATACTAATAAGCTCACCTCTAGTTGCCCATATAAATTATTGCCTGTGTAGAGAAAAACATCAAAGTAAATTAATTCATTACTACTTAATTAACCTAAAACTAAAACAAAACATTTTTAAAATAAGTTAGAAGCATAAATTGTTAGGGTTGGGCATTAGAGAGAGAGAGTAAACCAAAAAAAAACTTATAGAGTAAACCAAAATATTAAGTAGTCTAATCAAAATTTATTTCTAGACATATTATTCATATTTCAACACAAAAAGAAAACCAAAAAAAGAGAAGTAAAATAAAATATCAAAATACAACAATAACTAATGTAAATTCAAAGCAATATACCATATATGACGAAAAGAGCATGAGGGGAGAAATATAGATGCACTCGATTGAGAGGATGAGAAAGACAAATGGTAGAGAGAGATAGAGAAATTGTAGAGATGGAGAGAGTGCTAGAAAACCGTAGAGAGAGAGATAGAGAGGAGAGAAGTTTAAATAAAACTATTTGAGGGAGAGAATTTTACAGAACGGTAGAGATATTAGAGAAATTTAAATGTTTAAAAAATTTAGAGTTAGTGGGAAAATGGGGTAGGAGAGAAAAACAGGGGGAATTAAGAGAAGTTATGAAAGAGATAAGTGAAAATTTATGAAAGAGATAAGTTATGAAAGCGTGCGGGAGAGAGGTAGAGAGATTTTTGGAATGGTATAAGAACACTTTTAAATATGAGGGAGAGAGAGAGGTAAGATTTATTAGGGGAGAGAGAGGTACTTGAGAATATGGATGAGAAAATAGAAGAGAGAAAAACGTAGGGAAGGGGAGAGGAAGAGACAATTTAGAAAAGTTGTAAAAAAAACTTTTAAATAAGAAAGAGAGGTAGAAAGATTTATTAGAAAAAAGAGAAAAAATGTGGAAAGATTTTTAAGAAAGTTGATTTATTAAGAAAGAGAGAGAGTAGAGTAATTCGATATAAATACTCTCTCTATATTAAAAATTTAGAAAAACTTATTTTGAAAGTGTATATTGTTTTGAAATACTCTCTAGTATTTTTCCAAACAAAAATATTACCAATCCAATATATTATGATCACATTTGTTGGAAGTATATGGCACAATATAAAGAGTAAAGTTGGGAAAATTCAGTAGAGGAACCATAGTGATTCATGTTTTCCATTGATGAAAAAGAGGTCATTAGTTCAAAGTCCCTAGGGTCATCATACGTATTTCATGGAAGGCAAATATGTGACAACCTTTTACAATGAAACATCACCCTCGACAATGAAGCTTTCAATTCGGCGCATGAATATGGCCATCTAATTAATGCAAATGATGAAGAACTCGATGTAATGAGTATGGTGAATAGATTGTCAAATGCAAGTACAACTTGAATTTGGTTTATTAAAAGGCAAAACCTACCCTATGTTTTTTGAAGTTTTCACCTTTCATGAGAATGTTAAAAATATATTATTTCATGAATACCTAGTTCACAACCAAAGGTTTATTGCCTTTATTTACAATGATTCCTTTGTGAAGGGTTTTTATTTCAATAATATCACTAAATATAAGCATGTATATTTCTGGTAGCAAAAAATTTTTATCTTGCATTTCTCCTTTTCAATTGGGATTTCGCAGTTCACTAGAAAGAAAAGGTTCTTGGGTTCTTTGACCTATCTAGTTTGGCAAACTCAATGGAAATTATGTCATATAATTTGTATCTTGAAGTAATTTTCAAGAGAAAGTATGCCATATAACTCCTGCCATATGACTTCTGAGTATGTGTTAGTCTAAAGATACGACCTCCTCCATTCTTAACAGTAAAATTCGTGATAAATCGTAGTTCCCACGATTGAGGTTTACAAGGGCCTATAGTTCACCATCACCAGTCATTGAAAATGCACATAGTTATCACTGTTTGTATATGGTATGCATATACAGCATTTAAATCACATACTTTTTCATGTGCAATAACATAGAAGAAAAGCTACGTCTAATGAAAGAAATAAGAACTTAACCTCCCGTAGGGAAAAGGCATTCGTGCAAATGAAACTGCATATACAGCATTTAAATCACATACTTTTTCATGTGCAATAACATAGAAGAAAAGCTACGTCTAATGAAAGAAATAAGAACTTAACCTCCCGTAGGGAAAAGGCATTCGTGCAAATGAAACTAACATTAATGTAACGTAATTCGACACCCACAAGGACAATTATGCGATAAACAGAATGATAACTCTTTAGTTTACAATTTTTTATGCAGGGCATTCCATGGATACTTAAAACTGGCAAAAGCCAATAAAACAAAAAGTATCCACTAGTTCATTTTTTACGCAGGGCATTCCATGCACTCAACTCGGTGCATGAATATGGCCATCTAATTAATGCAAATGATGAAGAGATGGTAACGTTCTATCTTCACTCAGATGTAATGAATGTGGTGAATAGATTATCAAACGCAAGTAAAACTTGAATTAGGTTTATTAAAAGATAAAGCCCGCCTTACGTTTTTTAAGGTTTCACCTTAAAAAAATATATATTATTTTAAGGTTTTTTAAGGTTTCACTGTAAAAAAAAAAATATTTAAAAAGCCCGCCGTATGTTTTTTAAGGTTTCGCCATATGTTAAAGAATATATTATTTCATGAATACATGGTTCACACCAAGAGGTTTATTGCCTTTATTTACAATGATTACTTTGGTGAAGGGTTTTTATTTCAATAAGATCACTTAATGCAGTCATGTCTCTTTCAAGAAGCCAAAAATTCTTATCTTGTATATGTCCTTTTCAGTTGGGATTTTGCCGTTCGTTAGAAAGAAAAGGTTATTGGGTTCTTTCACCCTTCTAGTTTGGCAAACTCAATGGAATTATGTCACATAATTTGTATCTCGAAGCATTTTTCAAGGGAAAGTATGCCATATAACTTTTACCATATGAATCCTGAATATGTGACAATCAACAGATACGACCTCCTCCAATCTTAACAACGAAGTTCATGATAAATCGTAGCCCCCACGATCGAGGTTTACAAGGCCCATAGTTCGCCATCACCAGTCACTGAAAATGCACACCGTTATCCTTGTATGTGTATGGTATGCATACAAAACATGTGAATCACATACTTTTTTATACGCAATAATATAGAAAAAAAGCTATGTCTGAAAGAAGGAAAGATGAACTTAACCTTCCATAAGGAGAAGGCGTTCATGCAAATGAAGCTGATATTGATGTAACACAATTCGATGCCCACAAGGATAACTATGTGATAGAGAATGATAACTCTTTAGTTTTCAATTTTTTATGCAGGGCATTCAACGAATACTTAAAAAAGGTAAAAGCCAATGAAACAAAAAGCTCAATATCCACTAGTTTACAATTTTTTATGCAGGGCATTCCATGCACTCTACTCGGTGAATGAATATGGCCATCTAATTAATGCAAATGATGAAGAGATTGTAATGTTCTATCTTCACTCAGATGTAATGAATATGGTAACTAGATTGTTAAATGCAAGCGCAACTTGAATTTGGTTTATTAAGAGATAAAGCCCGCCACATGTTTTGGAAAGTTTTACCGTCCATGAGCATGTTAAAGAATATATTATTTCATGAATACTTGGTTCACACCTCGAGGTTTATTAACTTGATTAACAATGATTCTTTAGGAGAAGGGTTTTATTTCAATAAGATCACTTAATGTAGCCATGTCTCTTTTTGGTAGTAAAAAATTATTATCTTGCATATTCCCATTTTAGTTGGGATTTTGCAGTTAACTAGAAAGAAAAACTTCTTGGGTTCTTTCACCCATCTTGATTGACAAACTCAATGGAAATTATGTCATACAATTTGTATCTCGAAGCAATTTTCAAAAGAAAGCATGACATTTAACTCCTGCTAAATGACTCGTGAGTATGTGATAGTCTACAGATATGACCTCCTCCATTCTTAGCAGCACTGTTCGTGATAAATCATAGCTCCCACGGGCTTATAGTTTACAATCACTAACTGAAAATGTACACAATTATCCTGTTAGTGTATAGTATGCATACACAACATTTGAAATACATACTTTTCTATGTGCAATAACGTAGAAGAAAAGTTATGTCTGAAAGAAGGAAAGATAAACTTAACCTCCCGTAGGGAGAATGTGTTCGTACAATTGAAGCTCATATGATGTAACGTAATTCGACTCCACAAGGAAAACTATGTGATAAACGAAATGATAACGCTCTAGTTTACAATTTTTTTATACAGTGCATTCCATGGATACTTAAAAATGGCAAGAGCCAATGAAACAAAAAGCTCAAATCCAATAGTTTACAATTTTTTATGCATGGCATTCCATGCACTCAACTCGATGCATGAATATGGCCATCTAATTAATGCAAATGATGAAGAGATGGTAATGTTCTATCTTCACTCAGATGTAATGAATATGGGTCAAATACAAACGCAACTTGAATTTGGTTTATTAAGAGATAAAGCCTGCCATATGTTTTGGAAGGTTTCACCTTCCATGAGCATGTTAAAGAATATATTTCATAAATACCTGGTTCATACCTAGGGCTTTATTGCCTTCACTTACAACGTTTCCTTTGGTTAAGGGTCTTTATTTCAATAAGATTACTTAATGTTATCACTTAATGTAGCCATGTCTCTTTCTAGCAGCAAAAAATTATTATCTTGCATATCCCCTTTTTAGTTGGGATTTAACAATTCACTAGAAAGAAAAGTTTATTGGGTTCTTTCACCCCTCTAGTTTTGCAAACTCAATGGAAATTATGTCACATAATTTGTATCTCAAAGCAATTTTCAATGGAAAGCATGCCATATAAATCATGTCATATGAACAGTCTACAGATATGGTGTCCTCCATTCTTAATAACAAAGTTCATGATAAGTCATAGAGGTCGGACCTGATTTTTCCTCGTGTGTATAGCGAGAAAAATCCTCTCACAAACAACCGCGGAGGGTCCACGTGCACTGCACATGAGTGTGCGCACACATGCTCTCCCATGTGTGAATATGAACGAATAAAGAAAGAGATTTTACACGGTGGGGCGTTTTAGGCGCTTACCTCGTCGTTTGGGGTTTGGGACACACCCGGGCAGTTTGCCCTCTTAGAATAATTATGAAGCCCTCCGACCGTCCACCAGCGCGGTTTGGACACGAACTGTCCTCAGGCTTTAACACGTCGCTCCATTCTCCTGCAATGCGGATTCTTCGGTACTCCTCTATAGCTGCAATGAGGGGAGAAATGGTGACAAGATTCCCCCTATACGCGTAAATACTATGCGCTAGGGCGACTAGGGCAACCGAAGGGTTAGAACTCTCTTGACTATCGGTTCAAGAACACTCCTCTCGAGTGACTGAGGGAGAGATAGTATACGTCTCTCACAACTCAACTCGACTGTACGGAGAGGAAGTTAGAGTGATGGTCAGAGGTTTGGAACTCTTAGGCTGACTTTGAAAGGTACTGAGTCGAGCATATGTCGGATAGCGGAATGCTGTGTGTAGCCGCAGGTTTGATGCGTTTACGTTAGAGATGCAAGGGGAAAGAGACGGGACCGCGCGTTTGTCGCTGGCACAGGTTACTATGCAAGGCAAGCAACGAGTGAAGAGAGAGAAGAAAGAAAGCAGAGAGAGAGAACATAGCCACGTAATTAGGGTGGGCTAACCGTAGTTTCTCTCTCTTAAAATTTTTCTCTCTCTTTGGCGCTGGATCCAATGGTTAGGAGCAAAAGACAAGTGGAAACGAGCTTAGTGTCTCTACTTCGTTAATGAATGATCTGGCTTTTTTATAATTGACCTGAGATGGTTTATATAGAGGACCCACCAAATAGGGGTGGATGCTCAAAACTAATCTTAATAATAATTAAAAAAAATTACAATAATATCCTGAATTTAGAAATAATGACCAAAATGCCCCTTAAACCTTTTGTGCTAATGAGGAAACCATCCATCTCTGAAAGGACTTTCACCATTGTCGGATCTTGGAAACTTTTTCAGATGCTTATGGCGGTGGTTCAGATGTTCCATCATCGTAGTCTTGATGCTTGCTTGATTCTAAAGAATGTGATCTCTTTTGATCATCTTGAGACGAACGTTTTCCATGAGATAGAAATACGACTAGATCATGAACTTTGGCCATCAATGCAATGCGATCCATGGTGTTCCAAGTCTTTATTTTGATTGAAAATTAAAGAGGAGACTTCCACAGTCGTTTTACACCAAATTTTGTCTGTTTTGGTTCTTACTTGAAGTTCTTTTTGAATTCGGGAGATTGTTGGAAAAAGGGATTCCGACAACCGGGTGATCTTCCTTTTCTTCAACCTTGGAATTTGTGATTTATCCGACTTTTGATTGAGTGTAACAGCTATGCCAGTTGTGGCCCTTCGTGATGCGTCACATCGGACCTAATTGTGCAATGATCTGATGTACATATCTCGAGTTATTGCTTCACGAAGTTCAAGATGTATTTTCTTCAAAAACTCTGATTTCCATGGTTTCGGGCTCATCTTTTCTCTAGAAAAGCTTTGATTCTGGATCATGTCACGATGTGTGCCGTATGTCAAAATGAACGGGTCGTCGAGACCTAGCTTGTGTTCAAATTTGCGTTTGTTCTGACTCCAAACGAGCGTTGTGTTGGAATTTGTAGGTCATCCTGAGATGTGAAGAACGCAACTTCCATGATTGGGGACTGATTTAGTGAGGCCACACCGCAATAGTGTACAACCTACTTGTTTTGTGGTAATTTGGGCCCAAAATGATTTTGAGAGGTCCGAGCCCAAATTTGGTCCTTGGGGATTTTTCGACGTTCTGGATGCAATGTTAATGGTCGAGTATTTTTTGAAGCCCCTAGCATAGGGCTGTAGTAGTAAGGTCTTTTTTTGGCTTGATAGTACTTTTTCCAGGGTTGCCTAGTCTTAGACGTATTTTGCAATGTTCCCTTGATCTGGTGGTGTCTTGGGTATTGACAGGACCAAGTCGTCACTGAATCTCTCCTTATTTGTACCATGAAGCGAAGTGATTTTATGATGAGCCTGAGGTTTATAAAAAGAGCTAGGCAGAGAGAGCGAGAGGCCAACTCCTCTTTGAGAAGCTTCTTCATCTCTTGTTTTTTTTCTTTGTAGAGGGGGATCATAGATCTCTATCTTCTGACGCGTTCGTCTGGGATGTGATGCCTTTTGCTAAGGCCGGAATTTGAGGCGCAGGTCTTAGAATGCGTTCAAACGTTACCCTCTTGGGTGAAGATGTTTGACCCTGCGAAAGTGCTGATGATGGACTTGCGTTGGATGGTGGGCTTGTGCTCACGTAGTCTTTTTTGTGTCGAGTGATGAGTCCACGCAGTGTTTGTGGTCAACTGTGTCGGGACCGTGCTGCTTTTTTTCTTGCGTGTTGCTTGTGCTTTTGTGTACCTGAATAGCGCGAAGTTTCGCTCACATGCTATTTGTGCTTCCACTGTCTGGGCCACATGTCACATCATTGGCATGAACGATATGCATCATTCTTCGTAAACAAGGCACGCAAAGTAATTTTCTTTGTTTTACCTGAGATTTTTATCCGAAGTAAAAACTCTAATTTTTCCTGCCTGCGCCTTTTTCACCACCATTCTCGAGTAGAATCTCTCATCCTTGAGTGTTTTATTAACATCAATGGCTGGCTCTAGTTCGGCCGCTCCTCAAGGTAGGGTCCCACTATTTCTTTGATTTGGTCTATTTTATTTTCTTTTTCTTGTGCTTTTTCCTCTACTGAGTCTTGGATGTTCGGTCGACCATGACATCTTTTGGAGCAATTATTGTTGTTTGTTGAGCCTTGCGGGCATGAATATTTTCTTGTTCTAAAACCTCTTTTGTTGCCTTCTGTTTATGGTTGCTTGGTTTGCATTGATAGTGCTCATGTGTGTTTATGCTTGTATTCGTGTGTCGTGGGCTTTTCAGCCAAGTTGTGGCTTGGTTTGGCGAGATTAGCCGTGAGCAAATCTTGCTCTTGGCTGAGAAAGTCTACATGAGGCATCTCATGTGTTGTTGAGTCTTGGCAAGCCTTGGCATGTATAGTTTGAGTCAAGCTCGGTCTTTTGAGTGTACTATGCTCTGTGGGTGCACATTCTTTTGCCCGTACTCAAATTTACACGCGCACGTTCTGTTGCACGATTTATCCTTACTTGTGGTTGACTTTGCACGTGCCTGTCTTTTGCGCGTTCGCACGTCTGTTCTCCCGAATGCCTTAGTGCAACAACACTTGAACTTCTGTTTTTAGAGTTGCGTGCATATGTGTGGCGGGTTCACTAGTTGCGCCTGCACGCATCTTGAGTGCTGCTTGAGTTCTTGTGCTTGCATGCCCTAGTTAAGGCACAAGTTGCAAAAACCCATTTGGTGCTAACTTTTTTTTTCTTATTTCTTTGCAGTGAAAATCCTTGACATAAACTAGTTTCCTTCATCAAGGGGAGTTAGGAACCGATTCTTATACTGGTGCCTCTTTTGCTAAAGGGACTTCTCTTGGGGCGCTGACACCTTCCCAAAGATAAAGTTACCTTTGAGTATTACCGACGTAGGGGGAGAAGCCCGGGTCTCTAGGTACGAATATGCTAGCAAGGGACCTTTCGTTCAAAGGGATGGTGTGCCCCTTTATCATGCTCTTCACAGGAATTTCGATTCCAACGAAGATTTGCCTACGCTAGGGAAGAAGATGCTAGCCAAGACGAACCATCACTGGGCCTTTGGTGCTCTTCGTTTTGAGGGAGAACACCAATATATACCAGGGTATAGCTCTTGGACATTCGATGTCCTCAATTCTCATGCTCGTACTCTAAGAGAATGTAGGCTGGTCGTGACTTGCCAGCGCTCGTTTGGTTAATACAACCACTGCTCCAACACCATCAAAGCTCTATTGGAGATATGGTGTCATAGGACCAATAACGAACATTTGGATGGAGGTGAGGCAGGATCCACGCTCTTGGACTAGTATTTAGTGGGGTTTACCCATGCTGGGAGAGATGTATGTGTTATACGTCATTTTTGACGTACCTCAATCCTTTAAGAAAATAAGGAGAAGAGCTGACTACAACCTAATCACAGTGGCACGCAAGACATAGTCGCGTGAGGACAAGTAGCCGAAAACAAGCCTAAGATAAAGACGACCGAAGGAAAAAGTGCCCGCGTAATAAAATCAAATAAAAGGTCTTACATCGTCATCATGAACGTATGAATTGGATAGACATGACAAACGAACACCTTCATCATCTTCCAAAGAGAAGCGGGTCTAGGCTCAATCAGGTCAACTTAGTAGCACCAAGCCCAGCCCATCACGAAGTAGGGCTGAAGCACAATTCTGTCGTACGGCCTCATTGAACCAGTCCACAGTCATGGAGAATCTCTGGCCACTCTCCGATGACCTCACGATCCCTTCCCTGCAACAGGAAAGCTCTGAAAGTTCCACAAGTGAAGCCTCAGACGACACTGCTCCCTCTAAGAGAAAACGTGAAGACAAGCCTACCCTGTGAGAAGGAGAAAGACGACCTGAATCCATGAAGACCAGAACCTTCAAGAAGGATATCTCGGCCCTCATAGAAGACTTAGTTGCACAAAGATTAAGACTAAAAACAAGAGAAGAATGTTTGAAGACATTTTTCAGCACCTTGGGTCCCCGATGCGGAAGAAGAAAAGAGAAGCCGGTCAATAAAGCCTGAATTACAGTGGAAATCTTGACAGTCTCAGAATTTCTCCAGAACAAGTGAAAATGTTCATAAGGACTTCAAAAGGACACCTGCCAAGTTTCAGTGCAATCCGACTTGTTTAATGCAGTGCATACAAATAAACAATTTCGGAAAAATAAGTATCTAGCACCCTGAAATGGACCTCGTAACTAGAACTCTATTTTTGATGCATCAAATTGCTGTGGGATCACCTCCATTGGATCGGACATAATTAAAAACCCCTATGGGTCAAGTTTCGGCTTAATAGGGTGCTCCAGGACAAAGTTATGGGTAAAAGACTGAAAAGGGGTAAGCTGCACACTATTCCCGTACGCCCTCCCTGCACCAAATCACCATTAAAGGTGACTGTTTTTACAGCCTCGGGCAGTGACTTTCGGGGGCCATATCTCACTCGTCTTAAGTCGGATCACGCTCATATTTTGTGAGCATGTTCGTCTCGTCAAGAGCGTTTTGATTTGTGTCACACCCCGTGAGGACACCCGAGTAGGGAGAAAAGCTAGAGAGAAGTCGATGATTCACAAAGGAAGTTGCAGGAAATTCAGTAGTGACATGTCCCGCTCGAGCGACTATATCACGACGCTCATGATTAGACCAATTCCATCGTGTGCGTAAGGTCTGGGGCTACCATTGATCCGAACTCCATGCGTGATGAACGGTCGGATTTTATGCTCGAAACCGACAAAGTTACGATAAATTCTGACTGCCAAAATTCATATTTCGGCCAAAAACTCAAGACTGCAAATTTTTCGTCTAGGTGTATTTGTTGTCATGCGATCGTGACGGCATGCTCAGTACAATACAACAAAGAAATCACGAAGAAACATCAAGATATGAGCACACTATCGATCCAAAGTTTTCAAGATCTATCCAAAGTTCAAGTCGCATGGTTGTGGCTTAAAAGCACGATCCATGGCTCGAAGTTGATATCAAATCAATCGCCATGGAGAGCCCTACAAGAAAACAATCATCTTTTTGTCAAACGGGCACCAGTGCAATCTCAGATCATCTATAGAAAATCATGTATAGAGCACAAATTGAAAACGTTCTTGCTAAGAACCACATCCCGAGCAACACACAACCAGACGAGTTGCGCGGGATGATCAACCAACTAATGGCACCAATGCCAATCATGTTCATGGATGAAGACATCCCGGTTAATGTCAATCGCTTTCACGTCCAGCCTCTTCATATCACTACTTTCATGAAAGGATATGAGATAATGAGAGTGCTGGTTGATAATGGGGCATCCCTGAATATATGCCGCATGAAAACGGTGAGGCAGATAGGCAAAAGCCCAGATGACTTCAAGCAGTGCCAACTAACTATCGTCGCTTACGACGGGATCAAGAGACAAGCTGAAGGCATACTTCATCTCACACTTAAGATCGGCCCTGTCGTCCAAGTGATAAAGTTTTATGTCTTAGACATAAAACCTTCATTCAACATGCTTCTAGGTCGTAGCTGCACAAAAACCTTATGGTCGCCTCTACGCTTCATCAATGCCTCAAATTTCCAACAAAAAATGGCGTTGCAAAGGTATGCGTTGAACCCCCTTCCCATTCCAATTCCAGCATACATAGCGAAAAACTAGCCATAGGAGTCGAGCTTGGAGAAATCCCACTCGCCTCCTTCGAGAAAGCTGATTGTGCTATTTTACGCTTAGAGGCCGACAACCCCGTTCCTCAAATTTTGCAAACTTCTGCATCGATGGAAGAGATCATCCATTGCCAACATTGATACGGCTTTGGGTCCCTCAAAGCTTGACACATGCTCTTCTTCCAAGGCTTCCATCCTGGCTATGGTTTAGAAAGTCAAGAGCAAGGCGTAAAGGAAGCGATTTCTGCATCACCTGAAGCCAAAACTGACAAAGGGGACCGAAGAGGGCTCGGGTGTACTCTCACCCTATTTCAAAGCCGAGTAAAGCCTTCAAGCTCTCCATGCTTTGTAACTGGAGGCATTCAAAACTTCGATCCTCTCAATACCTATCCTTCAAAAAAGGCCGAAAGTGATCCTTGATTCCCCAACAGGGAATAACTCTTCCTCCACATCTCAGTACACACAAGAACTGGGAATTGAAGACATTTTCACTGACTTAGATCTGGCGGAGGTGTGCACAGTTGGCTCTAACACAGCCAAGCAATCTCATCCGCCTACTAAAACTCAGGAACAAAATTAGTCAATCACTCCTCTATCTCGATAATCACTGGAAGCATATCAGCGGCACCTCCAAGTCTCAGTTCCAAAAAATGGATAGGCGTGGGGTGGCCATCTAACCACCCTGCACGTCCGGTCCCCAACATTTCTCTCACGAGTCCCATAAGGGACACCTCTTGCGACATTTTAAAAACTGTAGAAAATTCAAAACATGATAAAGCAGACGATAATGAAAAATAATTTTCAAAAACGGCAAATGCTCAAGAGAGCCCAATAATGGTGCACCCAAGATGACGAATTGGATGACCATGACGAAGATCAAGAGAGTCAAGAGTCTGAAGAAATCTCTCAACCTAAGGAACTTACTTCCCATGTTGAGTAATTCAATAAGAGGTTTCATAGTGACCCAACGGCTATCATCGAAGAGATGATTGAAGTAAACCTAGGAACTGAGAAGGACCCAAGGTTAACCAAGATTGGAACCTCCTTATCTTCTAAGGAGCATGAAAATATAATTTCCCTTCTCAAGGAATATCGCTATGTCTTCACCTGGTCATACGATGATATGTCAGGGCTAGATCCCGCATTGATTCAACATCACCTAATATTCAATGAAGGGGCAAAGCTTGTAAGGCAGAAACTTCGACGTCAAAAGACCCACCTTGAGCACAAAATCAAAGAAGAAATCGACAACTGCTCAAGCCGAGGTTCATCACCCCGTCGATTACTCGAAATGCTTGGCTAACATAGTGGTTGTACCCAAGAAAGATGGGAGAATCCGAGTGTGTTTCGATTACAGAGACCTCAACAAGGTGTTTTTAAAAGAAAATTTTCCATTACCAAACATAGATGCCTTGGTCAACAATACTGCGAGGCACGAGATGCTATCATTCATGAATGGCTTCTCTAGTTACAACCAGATCCTCATGGCAGAAGAAGACTAAACCAAGATGTCATTCATAACACAATGGGGAACATACTATTACAGAGTCATGCCCTTTGGAATAAAAAATGCAGGAGCAACTTATTAACAGGCAATGACTAGCATCTTCCAAGACCTAATGCATACCGTTGTGGAAGACTATATCGATGATATCCTGGTCAAGTCGAAGACGAGGTCTGATCATCTCACCAACCTGAGAACCATTTTTGAAAGACTCCGAAAACATCAACTCAAACTCAATCCACAAAAATGTGCCTTAGGAGTTGAATCCGAAAAATTACTAGGCTTTATAGAGGTATTGAGGTGGACCCATCCAAAATACGAGCCATCACTGAAATGCCTCCTCCCCGAATCATCAGAGAAATATGTGGGCTTCAATATAACCACTTAGCTGAACACGCACTGCCAAACAATATTCTCGTTAACATGGATCTTCCTGATGAGAACATATTCACAATTGAGGACTTGATTTGGGATTTATACTTCAACTGTGCAAAGAACAAATACGGGTCAGGTATAGGAGTCATATTATGCTCACCCGAGAATATTTTAATGCTAACAGCCATCAGATTGAATTTCCCATGTACCAATAATGTTGCTGAATACAAAGCGTTAATAGTCGGGCTTGAGAATGCCATGGGAAAGAAAATCCAACAAATACGAGTGATTGGTGACTCCTTACTCGTCATAAACCAAGTTCAAGGGATTTAGAGGGTGACAGAAGAAAAGCTCAAACCCTATCAAGAACAGGTGGAAAAGATGATTCCATATTTTAAGAAAATCACCTTTCAGCATGTAACTAGGGAAAATAATCGGTTCGCCGACACCCTTGCAACCCTTGCTTTGATGGTTTCTTCCAGAAATCACCACATTGTCATTCTACATCAGGAACAAACATGACCCTTCCCCACCAAGGTTCGAAAAAGAAATAGTGCAAGAAGAGGAGAACAATGGGGAAGTATCTCTCGTGGCTTCAGATGCGCTAGTGAGGGCAAAGCCATGGTTCCACGATGTTCTATCCCTGTTGAAAGATGGTTTATACCCCGAAGGAGCCGTCAAAAAGGATAAAGAAGCCCTTCGAAAGTTTTTTATGGGATTCTTAGTAAGAGGCGATCTCTTATTCAAAAAGTCCTTCGATGACATCATTCTACGGTGCTTCGATCAGCCAGAAATTGACCAAGTACTGATAGAGCTGCACAATGAAGGAGGTCATTATGGGGCAGCCGCCTTAGCTCAGAAAATTAGGCGCCAAGGCTATTACTGGACCACCATGGCTGAAGACTACTAGAAGTTCGTTAAGAGGTGTCCCAAATGTCAACTCTATGGAGACCTCATCCGTGCACCGTCCATATCACTCAACTCAACACCGCCCGTATGTCCCTTCATCATGTGGGGTCTTGATATCATCGGAATGATATAACCAAAAGCCTCAAACGACCACCTTTTTATATTAACAGCTACATAATACTTCACCAAATGGGTAGAGGCCACATCATTTATTAAAATTGAAGGCCAACATGTTGCCTATTTCATAAAGAACAATATCGTATTCAGATTCGGTGTTCCTGAGTCAATCATCACTGACAATGGATCCAATTTCAAAAATGAAAGGTCACTAAGGTGTGCAAAAAGTTTGAGATAACACAGAAATTCTCCACACCTTACTACCCTCAAGGAAACGGACAAGCAGAAGCCACAAATAAAATATTTCTCAGAATCATAGACAAAATAATAGAAGGCGGGAAAGATTGGCATAAAAAGCTAAATGACACCCTATAAGCCGACCAGACAACTGAAAAGACTCCTACTGGCATGACCCCATACTCATTGGTGTACGGTATGGAAGCAGTGCTACCTATCGAGGTTGAGATTCCATCTCTCTCAGTGCTTATTCACAAAAATGCAGATGAGGAACAAAAGATCGAAGCACGAATCGCTGCCCTCATTAACTTAGATGAAAAACGAATACGAGCAACACAAAATATCAGTGCTTACCAGCATAGAATCGAGAGGGCGTACCAAAGGAAAGTTGTTCCTCGACAGTTCAAATAAGGGGACACGG
>NW_006497463.1:1059049-1095134 GCF_000471905.2 Amborella trichopoda
AGGGGCCATTCATGGTTACCCAGGTGTATGCAGGCAATTCTTATAAGATAAACAATTAGGAGGGTTACGAACTCAACGACCCCATTAATACAATATATCTCAGAAAATACTACCCGTAATGGGCTAAAAAAAGTGGTGAAAACCTGAAAAGGCATCACAAAAAAAAATAAAAATAAAAACAAAAAAATGGACGTGGTGAAAACCTGAAAAGGCACCATGGCTAAAAGGAATAAAAATATCTTTAAGAAGGAGCTTTCGATGCATAGCACTCAAGTACAAACAAGTACTTGCAAGTTCCAATAATACTGCACAAGCAGACCCTAAGGATGAAGACTCCTCCTAAAACCCTGCAGGTTCCCAACAAAACCAACTCAAAAAGGTGGAGGGTGACATGAATGGAAAATCGAAGTGATTTCGACGGACCCTGGAAAACGTCGAGACCCTCCAAGAGGAAAGCCCGGCAAGAATCCAGATGACTCTTCATGGATCCACGAAGCAGAGGATGAAAGCTCCAAAGGTAAAAAGACAACTTCGTGATTTTTGAGTTCTCACGATCCCACAAGGAAATCCTTTCATCATCTTTAGGTACAAACTTGATAAAGAAAATGACCACCAAAAGAGCCACAGGTGGAAAAACTGTAAGGCCCATCCCTTTCGAAAATGTTGTTTCAATTTGATTGTTAAAATCATCCATTTTCAAAAGCTTTCTCCTTTCATAAGGGACTTCCTCCATCACTACAAGAGGTTAAACTGTTAGTCATCTAGCCTCGCTCTCGAAGCCAACTTCCTATGCCTATTATGAAGGCTTGAAACTAGCCAGGCACTCTATGGTTGTATGAGTATAACTACCAACTATCACATATAGGAGACAAGTGAACCTGAGAGCGTTTTTCTCTTGATTAGATCCCCTGAGGCAAAATGAGGCAAGCTCATCCCTATGTCTGTGTACAATGACCCAATAGCCAGAAATTCGAGACAAAAACTGTAAGGGAGCTAAATTTGTAAAAAATCAGTTTGAAAATTGTGTGAAAGGAAAGTGTGCTACTCTACTGTGACTAATCAATTGCATACGTACAAGTTGAACAAGAACTCCCCAACAAAGGCTCTAAAGAAAAAAAAAAAAAAAAGTTTTCAAACTCCTCATAATAGGGGCAAAGTTTAAAAGCCCCTTTTCTCAAGCAATTCCCCAAAAAAATAAAATTTTAATGATAAAAAAAATAATAATAATAAAAAGAATAATTTGCTCCTCGGTGGCATGAACCTAAACTGCCGACCAATTTTCTAAAATTTTCAAAAAAATAACGAAAAGAAAAAAAAATTTACGCTCCACGGTGGCAAGAGCCTAAACTGCGACCAATCTTTCCCAAAAAATAATAATAATAATAATAATAATAATTCCATATGTTCCTTGGTGGCATGAGCCTAAACTGCCAACCGGCTTCAAAATATTTTGCTCCACGGTCGCATGAGCCTAAACTGCCAACCATGATTTAGATCGTCAAACTCGTGCGACGTTAAAAAGCCGAGCTAACACGTCAAATTCGTGCGACGTTAAAAAAATGAGCTAACACGTCAAACTAGTGCGATGTTAAAAAATCGAGCTAACGCGTCAAACTTGTGCGACGTTAAAAAGTCAAGCTAATACGTCTAGCCATGTATGACGTAAAAGGTCGGGCCATCCAGTTCAATGTCAAACTCGTGTGACGTAAAAGAGCCGAGACATGAAACCTCTAACTCCATATGACGCTAAAGGTCAAGTATCTCCAGTTCAATGTCAAATATGTAAAAGAATCGAGACAAGTACTGTCTATCCCCATATGACATAAAAGGTCGGGTGTATCGTCCATCACTGCATGACGCTAAACTACTTAAAGGGCTCTATGGTTGCAGGAGTTAAAACTACTAACCAACATTGCTTTTCGAAATATCTTTCCCTTTTCAAAATTTTCACCATATGTCTCGTGATTTCAAAAACTTTAATTTCTTTGATAAAATCGTAGCCTGTCCCTGCTTTGGGTTCTGTTTCAAATCCCTTCCTACATTCAAAAATTTCTAAAAGGACTTGTAAAAATGAAGGAGCTTTACACCTATATGATGAACACGGCATTGCAGCGATTACCGCGTTCTTGCCTCGCCTCTCTATTCGGAATTGATCAGACAAGTCTTGTCCTATAGAAAACTTTCCTATAGACAGTCTTACGAAACCCCTAAGGAAATCAAATAAACTGCTAGGATTAAAATTTTCAAATTGAGAAAACCCTGAGGTCAAGTGGCATGGCTGTAAAATCCACCTCAAGTTTCAAGCTTGCATAATTCGCCGACACCTCACGTCGAAAACCCTAGGATGAAAATGCCCTAGGTGGGTGAGCATGAGAGTGCAATGGCTTGGAGGGATAGTTAGTGTGCCATCAGCCCATGTGACGTTGGGATGACATTCATCTTTGATATTCTCCTATCCCTCGAAGGACAGGGAGTGCATGTTCACTTGCCCCTTGAAGCACAGGGAACGATAGCGTGTCTACTTCTTTGCCACTCTCTTGTCCCTCGAAGGGCAGGGAGTGCCAAAGAGGGGCAACTGTAGACACCCACTTTAAATATGGCAAGTTCTGTGGTTTTCTTAGACCCTTAGGATCAAATTGGCCGAGTAAACCCAAAATCCATAGGTCACACAATTTACCCTGTGAGCCGGAACCATTCTGCCAGCCCAAAACCCAGCAGATGCCTGTTTTGACCCGGAATCATGTAAACACGTTTTTTTACAAAAAAAATCATTGAAAATAGTAAAACAATCTGTTTTGACCCAAATTTTCTCTGAGAGCTTCACAAGAGGCTGAGGAACACACTTGGAAAAAAAAAATTCAATTTGGATAAGTTTTGGTTTGGACGACACAGGGCATGCCTCCCAGACACGTTTTTCCAAACATTTTTTTATCATTTTTCATGTTTTTATGGTCATCTTTTAGATGGTTTGGCCAAGTGATGCTATCCGCGTTGGTCAAATCCGAATTTTAAAAAATAAAAGATTGGTTTGACCAAGCGATTTGTTCGTTACGGGATAACTCTGCCCCAACAAATCCTTCGTTCAGATGAACTCACTTTGGGTGACCATAAAATGATGAAAAGGCATCACAGGTAGAAAAAAAAAAGGGGGAGGGACAAGACTTTTGAAAAACTTTAGGCTGGAAGATAAACCCTGGGAGAGTAGAGAGACCTTCCTTAAGAAAACCCTAACCCTCATCTTAAGCCTGAGTAAACCTAGACCTAGGGTACAACAACCCTAGATCTAAACCATTTCTAGGGCACAACCACCCTACTACTACCAGAAACTTGCTGATCGACATCTGGACCACAAGGGCAAAAGGAACCGGTTCTGATACGGGCGAGCCCTCGAAGGCTCGGGAGAACCTGGCCATCCGGCCCAGTTTGGTATCGTTTTCTTCCTTTGTTTTACTATTTTAATTTTGTTTTACTATTTTAATTTTGTTTTGATCTTATTTTGATTAGTTTTCTTTTAAAAAATCGTATTTTTGATGCCTTGGATCACGCTGGCTCCGCCACATATCTGAGAGCAGATCTGCTTGTTTTTTGGTAGATCTGATCTCAGATTTGAATTCGATCATTTCCACTTTTCCTACCATTGCTTTTTCATTTATTTTTAATCTAAGAGATCTACATCATTAGATCGCTCGATTTTGCGCTATAAACATTACCACGCAAGGCAGTAAGTGCATTTAAATATCAACAATACTAAAAATGAGCAAAATAAGTATTCTATATTTATTTTTTATTTTTTTTCTAACCCCTTTTTTTTTTTTTAATAGAGATATTAGCAATATATAACACAATAAAATAGTAAAATATGCATTCAGAGATGTGATATATGTTCATAATGACTATATCTCTGTAACAGATAATCCACCATAAAAATATTTAACAACGATGCGATATAAGTGTGATTTAATGGTGGGATTGCAATGAATTACATGCAACTATTATGTGAGGTTGGGGCCCTACCAAAAGTTAAATACTTTCTTACATTAAAAGATATGGCTGCTGCCCATCAAGCAATCTCTTAAATTATGATATATATGTTATTACTTAGTGACAACATAATATATGGGCTTCCCTGAAGATAAGCTTGAATATATATGGATCTAATACCAGATAAGTGTGAGCAATGATACGATAGAGGGATTCAAAGGGCAAATACGTGCTTTTGAATAGGAAGTAGGTCTTCTATGCCAAAAAAAACTTAGAGAGAGAGAAAGTTCTTGATTAACAGAGAAATAAAACTATAGCCAACTTTTATGGTGGAGAAAGAAACGGGGCTAGTTTGCTCATAAAGACTAGGGTCTTTTTCTTTTAACGAAATTTACAGCAAGATGCAAGGCACAATTTTTTGCATTTTATCAGAACCAAGTTTGCTATATATATATATATATATATATATAATAAACAACCAAACAATATGGAAGATGAAACATGAATGCTCTAATACCAATGTTAGTAAAAATTGATGGAGCGCGTATGAGACTAAATCCGAGATCGGAGAAGGGGTACCGTGAGGCTGGTGATCCTAGAGTCTGGCTTTTTTGGGTTAGGAACCCTTGTTGCTTACCTTTTCAAGAGAGAAAAAAAAAAAAAGATGTGTTTACAGAGGAAGCGATGTATCCCTTTTACCTTTTTTTTTTTTTTTTTTCCACTTCCTCTCTCTCTCTCTGGCTTCCTATTTTATAGGGAGAAGGAAGGGCTAACCGTTATATTTCTCCAACGGGTCTTTAAGAAAAAAAAAAAGAGTTTCCTTGATCTCAAAGATATTCATCCAACGTTCAGATGGACATTGGACCATATTAATGTTGGATATAATTTTTTGGATAATTATAATGAACATTGGATTCTCACAATTATAAGTTAAGACACTCAGGTCTCATAGCCATACGTGTCAACAAGAAGCCTCTTAAGTTTTTGCGATTTTGAACCCATTGAAATACAATAGATGTTATAAGATCACTTACGGAGTATGGGTTGGCCTCCCTACCTTCAAATGTCCTCAAGTTTCTTTCAGTCCAAAGGACCCAAATAGGTGTCTCCATTGACTCACGCCAAAAGAAGATGCCTGTTGCCAAGAAAGGACCCGAATAAAAAGGCTTTGAAGATTGACTATGGCACCACCCAAAACTACTGAGCAACTCGGACCAGAGTTGTGAGGTCACCTCACAGTGTAGAAATAGATGGGGTTTGGATCCTTCAGCCGACTTGCAGATAAGGCACCTATTGGAAACGGGTAAGCCCCTACGCTGCAATTTATTCACCACTATTCCTGGACTGTAGGAATAAGGCAGTCCCAATAAGTTTAGATTTTGCAAGGTTTCGAGCATTTGAGGTACAACCACAACACGTCCAATTGCTATTATGTCGCACCACATAAAATCAAGGTATTATTGGCATATTGAAGGTGCGAGATTAGTTGGGCTTTGGCTATTGGTCCATTTTTCTGTACTTGTGAATAGATCTACTAAAGACCTCAGCCACCAGAGTGAAAAAGAATGGGATAGAAGATCACCTTGGCAGGGACCCACAAAAAGAGGGAAATAGGCCCAAAAAAAAAAAAGGGTCCTGTGATCCATGTCCTCTAAATGGATCCGAATCCCATCTATGTCCGAATATTACGTAAGCAAAGCAAAACGAAAATTTAGTTTTAAGTGGTTTGGAGAAAAGGCATATTCTTCTTTCCCTCTTTAAATGTTAGACTTCTTGAACCAAAAGACGAGAGGGCCAGATGGGCCATAAGTGATGTAAGGTCTTTCATGCGTATCTCATATCATAGCCCACAAAGAGAGCCCTCGGACCTCAGGGATTTTTCTAGATAACAATACTTTCTATTTTTTACCTAAGTTCACAAGATGAGAGAGAGTCGCAGCAGCTGTGTGGGAATGGTTGGTGTCTAGTGCTAATAGGATTGGGCTGAGGCCAATGGAAGTCCTTGCTATATGGTCTCTACCTTTCTCGCCTCTGGGGATTAAACTCTGGAGGATTACCGTCGCCGCTGCGTTGTGGAATTTATGGAGGGAACGGAATTTGAGAACTTTTGAAGAGCTGTGGAATTTATGGAGGGTTGAATTTGAGAACTTTTGAAGAGCGTAACACAGACCTGCCTTCTTTTTTCACGACTAAACCTCTTGAAGGTTGGGTTAGGCTGAATTTTGACGGCAACATAAGGATTTGTTAGAATATAGACCAAGACGTATTTCCTATCTCAGGGTCTGGACAAACCCTCCTAAAGGTTGGGTTAAGCTGAATTTTGACGGCATCTCTGGTTTTGGGGTCTTCTCTGAAACCACCATGGGACGACAGTATTGTCTTATTTTGGGAGGTTGCACTGTTGTGAAATCAATAAAGCTAAGCTTTGGGCCCTGAAAATGGTATTATCTAGTTGGACCACTCCTTTTCTAGAGTAATCATCGAAGGAGACTCGGCTAATATGATTAGATGGTGCACTAACCTAGACTCCACTCCTTGGAAGATCTGTGGTGTTATGGATGAAATCCTGGTACTTTTTAGGGATTATGAAGTGATCTTGCATCATGTGGTCTGAGATTTTAACTCTAATGTTAATTTGCTGGCTAAGAGGGCCACGTCGTGATTGATGGTGGTCCTATCCCTTCTTCTTCTTCTTGTTTCTCTTCTTTGTTCCCCTGCTCTTTCTTTTATCTTCCCATGTTTAGCTTTTTTGGTTGCACCTTCATTATTTTATTGAAATCCCGCATTTTTTCAAAAGAAAATGAAAAAAAGATAGAGAAAAAAAATTAATGGAGGTCAAGGTTTACAAGATGAGAGTGAGAGATGGGACTCGAAGGAGGTTGAGAGAGAGAGGGATTCAAGGGTGAAAAAAAGTTAGAAACAGAAAATGAGCATTTCTTAAAATCACGGGATCACTAGAAAAATACAAAAATAATAGAGTTATAATTTATATAAGGTTATATGCCATTTCCTTGGATGGAGCCCATGGCTTTCTATTGATATAAAGGTTTATTTGGAATTATAATTACAGAAAAAGGGTACATGTCTTTTTTCCTTTTTTTTCTAATACAATTCTTCTTATCACTAGTTATTTTCACTTTCTATGGAATGTGCATCACTAAAGCAGAGTATCCTTTCTTTCCAAAAAAATTTTAACATTGAATTGTTTTCTTTCTTCTTACTAACATGAAAAGTACAACTACGCTAAACCTGAAGGGCATGACCACCATATACAATTTATCTAACATGAGTAGACAGCCAGAATCAACTGCAAAAGAGTTAGCAATATGTACATTTTTTTTTTTTTTTTTTATTTCATACAATACAAAGTAATATCATTTTACATTATTCTAAAACGATGCACGTCGTGCCATAGCGAATATCACCATTAAGAAATATTTATCCTTCATTTATCTGTTAATAAACATTAAATTGAGCAAGCAACTCAAAAAACAATTCTCCATGCATGATCATTCACTGTGTCCCTTCACGCCTAGTCTTTTGGATAGCTCTATGATGATACATTTCTTTTGTGATTCATCAATGGCCTCGGTGCGCCACTTCTTTGCCACCTCTTCAGCCTGCCCAAGTACACCCGAGTCAGTCAGACTTTAAAAAAGTGTGTGGTTTGCATAAGGTTGCGACCTTAACTATCAAAGTAAAGGTGTAACTCTAAACATTGTCATAAGATGCAATTTTGGTGCCGTAATTTTTTAGGATGGTGCAATAATATATTTTTATCTCTAATTATAAAATTTTAAACTCTAGAAACAGTTCAAATAAGCAAATCTATAAACACAAGAAAATTTTGAAAATAGACGGTTCAGATAATGTGTTACAAGATGCAACTTCAGACCTAAAATCTCTTTTTTCTCCATAATTATACATCTCTATGTCGGATCAATTAGATGTTTTTCCAACATCAAAATAACCTTTTTTGAAGGTTTTTAGAGGTGCACCTTAATTCTATATATTAAGGTGCAACCTTATATAAATAAAGTTTTTCCTTTAAAAAAAAACTGCAACTTCTTTCTCACACAAAGCCTAGTGTACCCAGGTTCTAAAAGGAATTAACTGCTCCCCAAGACCTTTGAATGTAGGCTGAAGAAGATCCCTCCCTCTTTCTCTGATATCCTCAACCTGTACAAAAATCAATTGCTTCTTAAATCTCTCAAGAATTAGAACAAGAAAGGTCATTCAAAGAGTTGTAATTTTCCTTTCTCTTTTTCTTTTGTAATCTCAAGAAGTTTTTCTTATACAGGGTAATGACTGCCAAACAACCCATAAGAGTACTAAATTGTTTTTTTTTTTTTGAGAATGTCGTACGAGTACTAAAAATTGTTAGACAGTTCAACTAAAACCATGAAGTTTCAGTAAAATATGTACACAAATATGACCATCGCATGAAAGACAAATTTTCAACACTTGATTGTTTTCATCCAAATTAATGGAACCTATATGAGCCATTGTTAAACATTTCAGATAAATTAACTGAGGTTTACCATCTGCAATATAATTTTATGTCATCACAAGCTGCATTTTATTCTACAACAATCCATATTGGAACAGAAAAACATAACATGACGCTTCATGTATGTTGATCATATCATTTCATCTGGCCTAGCAATGGACATGATAACTCAAGTGGTGTGATACAATGTAGGAAAAAGACAAAAAGGTATTTAGAGCAAGAGAGTTTAGTTCACTTGGGAATGGAATTCAGTAGCAATATACCAATCCACAGCAGAGAAAAACAAAATCCCAACACAGAGAGAGCTAAAATTATCAAAACACAAAAAGATATTTAGAGCAAGAGGGTTCAGTTCCCTTGGGAATGGAATTGAGTAGCAATATAACAATCCATGGGAAAGGGGCTGCGGTCATGGTGGTAGCACCCTCACACCTCGTCACCCTGTTGTGGTTTCCATTCCCACCACTAACACCACCCCACTAAGACCTTCAAAAAGCTAACTCCTAATCTACTCAAAAAACGGGTAGGGGCCTGTCATCCCCTTTGAATTACCCAAAAAAAAAAAAGGATCAAGTTCCATTGAGATGGCCTATCTCTAGCTAAGCCCCTAAGTATATTCACTTCAATTTTCCCATCACTTTGGGCCTGTAGGCACTACCATAGGTACCAATCTTGTAACATAAAGTCCTTGAAAGCTGAGAAATGATCATCCGTATCCGATGTAGGTACAGCCATCTCAGATGCATCAAATGTTCTCCAAAAAAATTAAAAAATTTGGAACACCAATTCATCACTACAAAAACTGAATCCATAACTCACAAGGTACTCTGAAAGCCAAGGATGACGTGAGCACTAACGTTGGCCCATGATGCACCCTTGATAGGAAGTGGGATGTAAAGGCTGCTATTTTATGATTGGCCCTTGGAGAGTTGACATATACGACAATGCTCCACACAGCCTCACATTTTGTTTCAGTTTCGGCTAGAAGTACTTTTTCTCCACGAAAAAAATGGTTTTGGAAATATCCAAACGTCCACCTGAGTCCCCACTATGCAATTCCATCATGAAGCTATCCCTAAATGATCCCTTGGGAATACATAGACGAATAGGATAAAACATAAATCCATCTTGCAACAGACTTGGATGTGGGATTATCGGTACCATGAACACATGCTTCCCATAGGGCTTAAAATAGGGATCCTCCTCCTCAATCAATTCAAACCTGATAAACTGGAGCACCAAGTACCTAGAAGTAAGGATTGACCTACTTAACGCATGAGTTAACTCTGTTCTGCACAGCTTAATGCTCGAGGACAAAGATGTATTTCTCGTAAGAGGGCCATCACTAAACATGTTAATGGCCAAGGTTCCTATGTGAACTCAAGTACCTAAGGGCTATGTGATCTGAATACAAAACAATCTCCCTAAGAGTAAAATAGTGCGGCCAATATTTAAGAGCTTGAACTACAGCATAAAATTCTACATCAGATGCTGTAATGTTTACAGAGAATATTATTCCATAACCATATCACACTCTCTTTGCTTTCAGTGCTGTTAGGACTCAGTGGGGGCTCAAAATATCACACACATCAGCTGTAAAATTTGCCTCTTGTGTCACCTTAACTTGATTAACTGCCTGTTCCTCGGTGCTTTTAATGTTTTCATCATGTGCTTCATTAGCTCTATGATCCACGTCAAAGCTATTATCTTCCACTTTGTTTAGCTAAATGGCCTGCTGGTCGAACATCTGCATCGGGCAAGCAAAATATCAATAATCCAGTTCTCCACAATTAAAGTACTGGCAACCATCTGCACCTTGCTCTTGTTCTGCCATTCCACGCCCTTAACATCTACCCCTTGAATAGGGTTGGATTAGTTAGCAGGTTGCAGGATGTTGGAGCTAGCACGCCCTGCACCAGAGGGCTTCCAAGATGAATTAGAAGCTCTTCTCCCCTGAGGTACGCCTTGTTGAAATTCTCTTCCGCTGATCCATCAGTGCCAACTAGTATGCGTCATCAACACATCATAGGGGATGTGATAACTTTTATCTTGCATTGCAGGATACAACCCCCTTTGTGTATAGGGCAACAGATTGTTCCACTGTTTCCTTATGATCATTGAAGATTAACCAGTTCCCGAAATTCCTCCGTGTACTCATGTATGGAACTAAGACCTGTCATAATTGGTGTTATAACCGAAATAGTATTTAGGCATTAATCATTTGGAAGAAACGTCCTCATCAAACAACCCTTTCCCAAGTTCTGATCTTATCTTTCCCAAGCTCCTCTCCCTCTCCACTTGCACTTGTTTCCACAATAAAAGTGCATGACTCTTTAATGTTAGCGCAACAAGCTTCAACTTCCAATTTTCCAGCAAATCTTTCCATGCAATGAACTGTTTAATACTCTCAATTCAACTCATCTGGAATTAGCTTCCCCATTGAATCCATAACTTCCACACACATCCTCAATGCCAGAATTAATCGATCCTCAATTCCCTGCTCTTGCGGATCTGAGTAGGCATCACTGTCATCTGCCTCTCATGCCAAATGTTGGCTTCCACATGAGGACGTATGCATTCATTCTATGGCTCATGAAAGTTTGCATTATCTTGCCCTTGATTAGGGTTTTGTTAAGCTTCTCAACACAACTATATGCATTAGTTGATCCAGTTGTGCTTTGATCCTCTGCATTGCTTCTTGCTATCCTCCTCTACCTTGGTCGCAAGTGCAGCCACGGCAATCAAATTATAAATCAGGCACAAAAATCAGGGTAAAACCGATAAAAGACATGTATTAGGAACATTTGCTTTGATACCAAATTTTATGTGATGCATGGTAGGCACAAGACGAAAGAAAAGTCTTTAGAGCAAGATAATTCCCAGTTCACTTACTTGGGAATGGAATTGAGTAGCAAGATCAAAATCCATAGCAGATAATAACAAAATCCAAGCACAAAAGATTGAGCAACAAACATTAAAAAGCTTAGTAACTTGAATTAGGGTTTGGAGCATAAATCTCCAGAAACCAAGAAACATCTATGTTCTAAAAAAAGTCATTCATAAACCCCTTATTTTATATGTCTAGAAACCCTAAAAACTTGCAATTTCTCCAAATATCTAACTTCCAGGATCCATTACCTGGGCCAAGGATAGGATTGTTCAAAATTGTTCAAAGTTGAAGCGCCAACCGGGTAAGGGTTAGATGGAAAATGAATTCAAAGAGGTAACCTGATTATGATATACACTACCCTCACATAGTTTGTTTGCATATGGATGACAATGGAATTACAAAGAAGAGCTTAATCATCTCTACACAATATATATATTCATGTGTACTATAAGCACACCAACTTATGGATTTATCTCTCAGTATACTCAATGATAAGCACTAGTGAATAGAAATATAAGACTTGTCGCAGGTAACATGCACTCCTTCACACTTCAAAATTGAAAAGAAATAAGACAGCATCGATAGATATCCACCTCAATACCAAATGACCAGCGACCATTGGAAAACCATGCCTTAATAAGATGAATTTATATCCAGCAGCTGATTAATATTTGATTATAGAGCCAGATTCATAATGCCATCAAACTGTCAAAAACTTTTGCTGCACTTAAAACTCCTGTTACTAGACTAACAGTTTTGCCAAGAATAATGGCGATCCAGTTTACTTACAGAGTGCAATTGTAGTTTGGAAGCCGCAACTGCCAATGTTAAAGTGGCGCTCCCAAAGACGAGAACTGTGGCAACAGCAAAAGCTTTTCCAACTACAAATAAAGATTTGCCATTAGAAGGGATAACAAAGTATAAATGTTGCAAAGAAGGGATAACACTTAGTATAAGAACAGTCTCATTTTAAGGTCACGAATCAATATCAGGATCCGAAGCATAAGATCTTCAAGTCAATACACATGATCCAAAATTCATAAGATACTATATCAACACGTGCTGATTCATAGTATTAACAGGAAACATAGTTTACAGTACTAAAAAAAAACAGGAAACATAGTTTACAGTTCAATTCTTGAAAATTGTCCAAAAGGAATATTTTGGTTTTTTGTGATATAATGAAATATAAAACACAAAGTTAACCATTCTCAAAAAATTGCCCAAAGGAAACAGCAACTAGGAATGAAGATAGCAGATGCCGAGAAATGATTGGAGATGAGTGGAAAATGTAAGGGAAATGAAAACTAAAAGAAAACTGAAATGAAAACTAAAAGAAAAGCTTGGTAATATTGCTTATTAAAATGTGATTACCCCCCTTTACCATTTTTTTCATTTGTAGTTCTTAAACAGGGGTTACTGGACTAACATCAAAGGAAAATGACCAGGAAATACTAAAACTTATCAGAAGGCTTTTAAGACAGTTAAAAGGCATCCAAGACCCAAGGAGGAAATCATAGGAGAACTCTGAGAAACACAAACGAAACACAGGGAAATGTAATTCAAGAGTTAAGGAACCGTATACTTTGGAAAACTGATCATTGAGATTTGACAAATTCTGATAATGCTTCCATAAGGGACATTCAATGATCATTGAGATTTGATGAAGTATGATCATGCATCCATAAGTGACATTCCTGTCTCTAAATGTGCCTCACCTTACAATGGTTCTCACTCAAGACTAAGTGACCTCAACAAGCCATATAATTTCACCAATTTAAGTTCGGTAACTTTGAAGTGTAAAGTCAATTAGTTAAAATAAAGACATACAAGTGAATGATTGAAAATGCAGTACTAGCACAACAAAGTACAAAGTACTTGTCAAGTAGTTTTAAACCACAGAAAATGAATAAATCATATGGTTCAGGAATTGGTTTTGGGTGCCAGATGGCAATGAAGAAAATGTTAAGAAGTTATCCAATGTGAACAAAGTCATAAAAAACAGGGATGCAGATCACATATTTCGAACAAATTTATTAAACGAACAATCAGAAAAGAGAGTGCAATATTACTTAAAAGCTGTACAAAACATGACCATGCCAGCTGGTATTGTATAGTTTAAGAGAATGAATAGTTGTTCTTACCTAGTTAACCTTAACAACAGGTATATGTAGTGGCTCAGTTAGTACATAAGGAACAAAAGGACATGTTGAAATTTTCCATGCGATCGAGGATCTCCAGTGTTATAAAGTGATGAGGGGATTACGACAGTAACACGGTAGGCATATCTTAAATGAAAATATTGTGAGTTAATGAACTTAAAATCATCCCAACTTTGAAGACATGCTATCCTGAATATTAGTTCTCCCCTCCACCCCATATAGACCAGTGCCAATTGCTTATGGAGTTCCACATTGGTTCTGTCAAAGAACAAAATGTGAAAGAGACACAGCTATGTGACCAAGGCTAATTTAACCAATATTTACACACTTCCAATGCATAAGTAGATACATTTCGTTTGTAATTATAAGCATGATGGAAAATCCAAATCTCCCTAATCAGTAATGAAAAACAAAAACAATTAAAAGAGAAAGGAGACAAATGGACAATGTAGGACACATTCACGACATTTATTTATCCTGAAGAATTTTCTAAACAGTCATATAAAGAATAGCCAATCAAGCTCAAGGAAATCTGACTTTTACCCTTGAAAACATATTGATTCATAAGGTTTTAATTCATTGAAAACATTGAACTGTCTAGACACAAATTGCATTCAAACAAGAAGAGAAATGATCAACTAAATCCTTTGACAGATATTTCACATATTCTACACCAGTACAATGCACATCAAGAAAGTCTTACAATGCACTACATGAAAAGATACAAAATGAAAAACACTCTATGCAATATAAAAATCTGTTCATTGTCAACATAATACACGAGAAATGGATTAGAACAAGTCAAAACATAGTTGTTGGTATCAGGACCTGGACCGAGAGCAGGGGATGATGAAAGGCCAGAACATACTTGTGGCTAAGAGCATTGTCCGTACAAAGCATATGTTAGGTATCGAGATCCCCAAACTTTAGAGATCAGGATAGCGAACAATTGGGATCTCGATCCCAACCTTTTAGGGATCTTGCTCCCGAATGTAAAGAGTATATATAGCCAAGGACGAGATATATACACTTTAAAATACGGATCTCTTTAGTTATGGCCAACAAGCAATACAACTATATTAAATGTATAGTTGCATTGCTAGTGGGTTGTAAATAAATAAAATCATCAAGTTTGTTGTTATCTTGGTCATTAAGGTGGAGATCAAGATTCCTAATAGTGGCGATCGAGATCCAAAAATTTAAAAATCAAGATCCCTTGAATATCTCTTTGCCACAGGGTCAGAGATAGTTTCCAGAGTAGGATCGCCACCTACATTAGGAGATCCCAACAACTATGAGCCAAAATATGTACTTGAAAGTAAATTTCTGCTTGTAAACACAAGGAATCCAAAAGAGGAGGGAAAAGAACATCCAGGAGAGGTCATCTCTTCCCTGGTAATTCTAGTATGCAAATATAGTCAAAACAAATAATGGAAAACTGCCGACAAGAATTTTTTAACTCCCAATGTGTGTAATATGGAAAAAGTAAAACACCAAAGATTGTTTTTTTTTTTTTTTTCATTATCAGGTAAATTTATTTTCTTAGGAGGACAAATAAAATATTTTTCTTTTTTTTTTTAATTTTCATTATCAAGTAAATGTACTTTCTTAGGACAACAACAATGATAAAATTACATACTTTGTGAAAATCCTTCAGCAGCATCTTTTATCTTCTAATTATCTATACGTGGAATCTTGTCACGCCGAACTTCATTGGCTGTAGAAGCTGAGAATGAGTGTTCATCATTGGGCAAGTTCCATCTGCATCCCACATCTCAAAAACATTCAGGGCGATGAAAACACAAATCTTACCAAAAAGATGGATCACAGTCAAGCAAATCAACAAGATAATCCTTCGAAGCATAATTTAATCAGACCTTGAAAAAGCAATAATTCATATAGAAATAGATGCCTTAATCAAAGACAGGAGGGTGCTAATTCATTACAGACTAAGCATCAAGCTTTAGCTTTATAAAGGAGACACTCTTAAGATACTACCTCACATTCAAAAATAAAAACCATACATCAGAAAGAAAATCTTCAGATGTGAATGAAATAACTCAAAAAGTACCATCTAGAACTACAATGCTTCCTCGCTTTATCTTAACGTGGCAGTTCATATAATGTTGAACCATTTGCTAGAAAATAAGCACCAAACTCCCCATACAAAGCAATTGGAAAATTAATCCAACAGCATAATCCCCTTTTTGGGCGATGGTAACTACACAGAGCAACTAAATTCCCCACTTCGCGTTTTCCTACTCCGCGGGAATGCAATATAATTTTAATTCTAATTACCCATCCCAAAAATGAAGACCTTTCTTATGCAATTCAATCTCAATTCTCATTACCACCGCAAACATCATCCGTAAAATGCAGAAACGAAGGTTTCTCAACTACCAACAAATGCTCACGCAGCAATGAAACACAAAACCCAAAAAGGTGAGAATAATGGTGTCCTAGAAACTGACCTTCGAGGGCCAAAGGTGACCTGAGGCAGAGAAACATAGGCCCTGTGTGGGTTGATCAATTCAGCATAGTTGGTACCGTTAGAGAGAGAATCAGAGGAATGGGGCAGAACCCATTTAGACGCAAAGGAGAGAGAAGATTCAGAAGGGGGACGAACAGCAGTAAGGGGGATAGAGTGACGAAGGATTTCGGGCAAAACATCGGCTTTCGCTTCAAATTCTTCAATGGAGTTAGGACCACAGTTGCGAGATTGAGGAAGTTTCTCAGCCAAACGCCCCACTGCTTGCTTGGATTCCTGCAAGAAACATGCAGCCTCTGTGCTCGCTAACCTCCCAGCTAGAAAACTCATATCGACTGTTATATGCAATAATGGAAACTGGTTTTCTCTCTCTCTTTACAAATCAATGAAGTTGGTGTCTCAGACACAGAGAGAGAGGAGGATTTAAAGGGGAAATACACAAGCAGATGCATTCGTGCTCCACAAGCCTACCGTTCGACTGCAGCAGTTTTTTTTTCTCTCTAGACTTACAAGAACTGTTCTCTCTCTCTCTCAGACTAAGAACAACGCTGTAATATACAAATACTAAATCAGGGAAAAGGAACATGTCAGGCACTAAATGCTGACCTCCTTCATAATCAAATGAGGAAATAACTTCTTGGCGCCCAAGTAACAGCAAGAAGATAAGATTTCCTTGGCTTGGAGCTTCACCTGAATTTCAATTTTATTAAAGACCCGGATTCTATGCGGCCAAGCCCGCATATGTAGAAATGCGGGCTTATTAATAAATCTATTTTAGAGTTGGATTTTTGGATGTGTAATCTCTAACATGGAAATCATGAATATGAAAAAAGTAAGTAAATTTTAAAAATTAGAAATAATAATTAAAAAAACATTTGGACCGTCGTTTCTGCTGGTTTTAGATGAAACATCTACTTGCATCCATCTTTAAGATGGATGCTTTACACTTTATGGACCGTGCATGTAGTCATGCTGTCGATCCCGCATGAAATAATTTTCTTTTTACTAATCAATGTAATGCACCACTTGGCCTCCTTGTGGCATGTGTATTACAATGAGAAACTATTTATATCTTTTGTATAAGGAGGACCAGACATTTTTAGCCGTTAGATTTGAAATCGAAAGGTTGAGAGTATGTGATTGATTAATCTTAAAGTTTATAAAAAAAATTCTGAACTCCGTGATATACTTTAAGTTGTCTGATTTGATATTTAATGGCTAGGATTAGTTACAACTCTTATTCTAAAGATAGATGATCTTATAGTATACAATCATTTTATTTAATACTAATACTTGTACAGATTTGTTTTGTCATATGCTCTTTTTACACTAGAGTATTAGATATTTTAGATAGAGTTTTATACTATGCTCTCTAGGGAGCATAGTATACTTTTACTCTCTTGATCAAAGACTTATTTGGGGGGTTTTTGCAATCTGAAAATTTGGGAATCAATTACGAATTATTGGATGATTATTCTCAAAAAAGGAAATTTGAAATTTACATTTTTAGCACTTATAACTCACCATGTAAAAATTAGATGGTCTTTTATTCAATCTCGAGGCATTAATTTTTTCAAGTGCATAGAGAGTACAATTAAGAAATCTTTTTTATTGATACTGAAGAGGTTATATTCCTTTTTTTTTTTTTTGGTATAAGGGATCCTAGAACTTATTCTAGGTGGCATTTTATTCGAGGGAATAAATGGACATTATACTCCTATGGGAGTATAATATCTTTTGGCCTTTAGAAATATGCTAAATATCACACTTGTGCGGGTAACTATAGAACGCTGCTTACAATCATATCTTTAATTGGGTATTAAATTTTTTTCATGCACACCATATAATGCCCTTTATCTATGCGGTATTATCATATTACTTGTCACTCCATTTCTCTCACTCATTTTGAATTAAAAAGTATTAATGACATTTTTTAAATTATCTCTCGACATTCTATAAAGTTTGATAAGATTTTGAAAAAATGATGATGATAAATTTCTGGCTATGAACTTATGTTTGCCTTTCATTCCAAATTCTTAGGTTCATAGGTTCTGGCTTAAGTTTTGAGAACCTATAGATTAGTTCTTCCTAAGATGGATTTCCCTAAGGTTTTTTTTTTAGTTGATGCTTCAATATTTTCAGAGCAAGCAAAATGCAGTAGAATCATGTACGAGCTGTCCAACTTCTTTGTTTTAGAAGTTCTTTCTAGCAATTTTGAAAATAGAGAGAGAATTTTTTAAACTAGAACTAAGTGCTTGGGCATACGATTTTAACAAAAAGACAAAGATTTTTTGAAATCTGACAAACACATAGGGGAAAACTTATTGAAAAGGGGGTGAATTTCGAAAAAATGGGTTGATAAGCAGTTTAGGTTCGTGCTACAATGGAGTTTTTTGTTTTCCCCCCCAAATATGATCTTGTCGAACCTTTGGGACCTTCAGGACGAAGAATCATCGAGTATTCTTCATCTTCCAATCTTGGCTCTTTTGTCACAACTCAAAAGAGAGTTTTTTGAAGTTTCAAGCAAACTAGTGTCTGGGATAATATGAGATATTCCCCCGAGTGCTCAAAATTTCTTTGGACTTCTAATTTTGTTCCTCCTCTTCTACTCCTTTGAAGTTCAGATAGTCGAGGCTCTTCAGGTTTAATTAGACTTATGCGTTCAATTTACTTTACTTATGACACCGTTAGGACTTGATAAGAGAATTTGATAAGATATTCTATAAGCTAGGAAGTTATTTTTTCTATCGCCCCTTGGTCCTTTTCGGGTGTTTAGCCCGGTGGCGTTAGCCTGAATTAAGGGTATTTGGCCTAGTTTTAGGCTAATGTAAATTGTACCAGGGGATTAAACCTCTAGAACTCTTTCGTTCCCAATAATATATATAAAAAACCTTTGTTTCTATGATATGGAATGCATGTGCAAATTTGGTCCCAAATGTGTTTGCTCTTTGGTTATTCATTTGGAGTCGTAATGTTTTCTTGAATATTTTGAATTAATGTGTCACATTTTTCGGAGCGACCATATGGGTCCTACGCCTTAATAAGTCTCTAACTGCCATGTATGCTCTGACTGTCAACAAGAGCTCCAGCAATTTGGGTTACACACTCCCAAGAATCTCCCAACTGTTCATTCGAATTGAAACTTGGTGAAGCAGTCCACATGCCCAATAAGGGCCCTCAACTGTCGAACCAAAACAAATGTCTGTTGGATGGGGTACCACACCTCCCTAATATGGCTCCCACAGGCATACCCAATTCAATCTTGATGATTGGGCATCACGCCCCCCTAATAGGGCTCCCATCACCAGACTTCCCCAAATCTTGTGGGTCATGGGAACTATTAGGTCAGTTTGAGAATGTGCAGTAAGATGCAATTTTCTAGAAAGGATGGAGTCCACGTTACATTTGTTATATTCCTTACTCTTTGGATTCAATTTACATCAAATATACTTAAAAATATTTAATTACATCTTAATTATATTTTAGATAGTAAAAATAAATTTTTAGGCCTCTCTAAATATTTTATTTTATTGAATATGATTTTAAAATAAAAAAAATTCTAGATTTACTTAATTCATGGAGGAAAATAAAATATTTAATGTATTTATAAAAAAAAATTTACTATTTTGACATATTATTTAAGGTTTGGGGCCTATTATGACTTTGAGCCTACCACATCTAAGCCCATTAGTGGGGGCGTGGGGCCCCACATGGCTATCCAGGTATTGGTGCCCCACTCCCTTGTCTTTCCTAATTTGTGTGACCTGTCTATTAAGCTACCTTCTTGATTGAAAAAAGTGTTATAAGGAGGATTTGGTTGATTTCAAATAATCATGTTGGGATTTATTAAAAATTGATTTGTAAAAATAAAATATTTTCTCGACACAATATTTAATGGCAATGCAATTATGAAAATTGAGGGATAATAGTTCCACCTCATTCATTTTAATCATGATGGCTGATGTAAAGAATGAATAGATGAGATCTCTTCACCCTATAGATCTCCATGATCAAATATCAAGATTGAATCTCATAATGATGGCGAAATCAACTCCAAAACCTAATCTATATTCTATATATACTCTCTATGGGGGCCTATTCTCTACCCACCTTAAATTCTCTCTTTATCTCTCTCTCAAGCTAGAGACAGCCAGGCAGCACTCCTCTCTCTATTTCTCTCTCAACTTCATTAGAGTTTAATTTGGTAGAGCCTAGAAACCCTAAGGGGTACACCCAAGCCACAATAGTGGCACAACATAGCCTATATGCATTGAGATATAATCGTGTTGTGCCTAGGTTAAAAGCCCTATCCCATGTTATGATCTTAAGAGTTTTTCGTAGGATTTCTAAGTTACGAATAAACCTAACTCACATGCATCATTGGTGGAGGAGACCCGATGTGGTGTATACAAAGTCTTTGGAGGTAATCTAAGGCAAGGTATGTAGTATGGTCTTATTTCTTGCTTTCTTGAATTTATTCAAAGTGTTAAGTAATTTTCAGATGTATGTTTTGAATAAGAATTTGTTTTGATGGCAAGCAAGTGAGAGTCATTAGCATTCTTTATGGTTTTATTGGTTTATATATTGTATTTGAACACTTGTAAGTGATCTGGGTGGTACAATAAAAAAAAGAGAGAAACAATTTAATTGGTATTTACTTGCTCGGGTCACATAGTCTTACTTTCACAAAGGAGGAATCTAAGTTTGAGGTAAATCGTGGAGTTTGTTTTCAAGCAGTAATTTAAGAACATTACTCATCGAATCCTTAAAATTAGTGAACTCTCCGGATGTAGTATCTTGAGTTTGATATGTATAAAAATGAGCCTTGTAACCCATCTCAGCTTCAACGACAGTCTCAAGATACCCAGAGATGGCGAACCCATCTTGGTTTCAACGACAGTCTCAAGCTGCTCAGAGATGACTTAACCCTTCTTAGTCTCAACGACAGTCTCAAGCTGTCTAGAGATGACTTAACCCATCTCATTCAACAAAAGTCTCGAACTACCCAATGATGGCTTAACCCATCGTCAACATCATTGTCAGGCAGTTAAAGCCTTAGAATTTTTATGGATCATACGGCATATTAGTTACCGCCAAAGGGGAATTATTTCTTCAGGAACAATGAATTCTCTAGTAAGATCAACACCGTTGAACTCTTGGCTCTTTGCTTTATCACCCTTAAAAGGTGTTACATGAATTGAGTTGAACAACATAAGTGGTTGCAGTTCACTGACGATGCTAATAAGTACCTAATTTTGCTCTTGCAAGATCATGAGTTTCGAAGATTTGAAATTCAAAGACAAGCATCAGTGATTGTATCTGTGAGAGCAACCTAGCAGTGAGATCGACAACGTGAAAAGATAAACACAAGAGGTAAAACAGCATTACGAAGATAAGGATTGCACCTTGCAAGATCTGTAATTCAAATGAGTTGATAAACTCATGATGAGGATGGAGGTGAAGATTCCAAGATGGGAAATGCATGCTTATCCCTTGAAAATCCATAATTAGCAGTATAAAAAGGGGTCTTCTCGATTGAAGAGGGGTCACACTTTTCCCTTAGGCATAGTCTAATAGAGATAAAGTGTTCTTCAGAGGTTTTGCCTCGGTAAGAACCAAGAGTAGAAAAGAGAGTGATATTCAAAATACAAAGAGAGGGATAATCGTTTCCTGTACTCATTTCAGACACGTTCTCTTAGGAAAACCAGACTCGAAAGATAACACATCCCTCCAGATATCTATTGGTGTATGGGCCGGCCCTCAATGTTATCTTTTCATTTTAACATGTACGTATCTTCTTCTTTAGAAACAAATGTATAGGTATCAAAGCCATAATCAAAGGTTTTTGGCGTATTTTCTTTTTTTAAGTCGATGTAAATTGCAAAAGAGGATTAAACGTTTGGAATTGCTCAGTGCCCAGTGCAAATATAAAGCATATGTTTCTGATATAAAGTGCATGGGTGAATTTAGCCCCGCATGTGATGTCCTCTGGTTTTCTATTTGAAGTCTAATGTTTGTCTAAACATTCCATTTCTTAAAACATCCACATTTCGAAGCGACCAATAGTTCAAGACAGATAAATGTAACTCTAATGCAAGTTTCCTTACTTATATGAATACTCATGTCCTATACTCTCGTTTTAAAAATGGCGAGTTGCAACGGACTCGCCCGAGTTGACACGGGAATCGGTCACCCCGTGTCAATTCCAATGAAAAACGTTGAGTCGCTTGGTTTTAGATAAGAACCGGCGATTCTCTATAGTAAAACGCCTGAGTCGCCTGGTTCTAGAGAAGAACCGGCAATTCTCTAAAGTAAACCGCCCGAGTCGCCCGGTTATAGAGAAAAACCAATGATTCTCTACAATGAACCACCCGAGTCACTATAATTAAAGCCCCAAAAACTGCTTACATCAATGTGCATCAACCCCCAAAGTACGCGCGGCCATGAAACAACCATTAGCATGCAACAACCCACATGCGCGTGGCCAGGCAACAACCGCCAGCGTTCACAACCCACATACATGCGGCCATGCAACCACAACATCAAGTTGCTTAGGCTGGTTGGATTCTTTTATAGTACCTTTCCTTCCCATATCCCTTCGATGTGGGACAATTCTATGAGTTAACAAACCAGCCCGATGGTGTACGCATGATGGGCAAATATTGGTAAAAAGCCAGCCCAGCTTGGGACAAATTGGAGTGAGGTGGTGTACGTGCAATGGTGTACGCGCAATGGTGTACACCCGTCATGAATAAGAAGGGCGTACACCCGATGGTGGCAATTAAATTAGGCGATAAAAAAGGAAAAAAAATATTAAAAACAATAATTGGGTGCCCATCACCTCTATCTTTCACCAAAATAATTTAAATTTACTTACCAAACAAACATAAAAAATATATTAGGCTATTATCTCATGGGATTATTTTATTATATAATTAATATTTAATTAATTAGTTAATTAGGATTAACATATTAGTACTAGCTCATAGGCTATTAAAAAGAGTAAAATAAAAATATTAATGTTAGTCTATTGAATATTAAAAAAAATTTATTTTAGATGATATTTTAAGAGAGAAAAATAGCACTAACTCATACCACTTAAGAATTTATTTCAAGTTGCTTTATCAATTATCCCAGATTGAAAATATGAATTTTTTTAATTTATTAATAACCAAATCTTGTATATTATTTATTAATTTATTTATATTATAAATTTTGTAACGTATTATTTTTTCTTATAATTGTAAATAATATTTTTTAAGTTCGATGTTATTATAAGACATTTTATATTTTTATTTGTATAGTAAAATAATTATAAAATATAAAGTTATAAACCAACAACTTCAATTTAAAAAATATGTTATTATAGTTAGTTAGGTTGTAATAATTTTGGATGAGTAAAACGAATTAATAAATGTTTGATACTTTGATGTGATACTAATTTATTTAGGAAATTAAATTTTTTAATCTTGTAATATGGAAGTGTTTGTAACTATTGTGCATGTTGTCGATAGGTCTTTTTTTTTTTTTTTTTTGAATTTTGATATCTTTATTATTTTTTTTGCATAAATTTTTTTTTGAATTTTTTAATATCATAACATTAGAATTTATTGGGGATTTTATTTTAATTTTTAATCATATGATATGGAAGCATTTTTCTAATAACTTTTTAATCATATTTACTATAATATTATAATTAATAATTATACATTGATAATCAAATATTGTATTTTATTTATTACTCTATTTACATTATAAATTATATAATGTATTATTTTTCTTATAGTTGTAAATAAATTTTTAAATTAGATTTGTTCTTAGTTGTATAGTAAAATAATTATAAAATATAAACCAACAATTTCAATTACATTATATAATATTATAGTTAATTAGGCTGTGATAATTTTGGATGAGTAAAATGAATTAATAAATATTTAATACTTTGATATGATTCTAATATCACTTTATATGGGAAATTATTATTATTTATTAATTATAATACTATATTATAATTAATAATTATACAGACATCCAAACAAAAAATTGTATCAGTATTCACGTATTTTTACAAAGTAATGAAATTACATAATGCATCACTCTTAATTACGTTTAGAAACTAAAATAACGTTATTTTTAGAGATTTATACTTCATCCATGATAATTCTATGCTTCATCTTTTGTGTGTTAATTTAGTAGTTAACAGTGGTTCATACAGGAAAAGAACATCTTCATATTCACATATTGATGCAAAAAAAAATGAAAGTTCTGAACGGAGTACCCGCAGTTCTTATTGGACTCCAAAAAAACAATATTTATAGAATTTTAATAACTTTTTTGGATATTTTCAAGGCTAAATCCGACCGATTCTCGATCTGAAACGCCGATTCATCGATCCAGATAGGTTTTTGGGCTGCCCGATCCAGAGCACTGACCTGTTTTTAAAACCACTGATTTCATCCGGGGCACCATTGGAATGATTATTATTCTCTCTCTGTCTCTCTCTACCCTCTCTAGGTGCCCTCTCTTTCTCTCTACCCACCCTCTCTTTTTCACTCTATCCAGCCTCTCTCTTTCTCTCTCTATCCGCCCTCTCTCTACTCGGGTAGAGAGAGAGGGTGGGTAGAGAGAGAAAGAGAGTGAGGGGTGGGTAGAGAGAGAAAGAGAGAGTGGGTAGAGAAAGAAAGAGAGAGGGGGCAGGTAGAGAGAGCAACACAGAGGACGGGCAGAGAAAGGGTAGAGAGAGAGATTTAATTGGTAGATTAA
This sequence comes from Amborella trichopoda, assembly GCF_000471905.2. The sequence continues at coordinate 1,083,844 of NW_006497463.1, forward strand.
AGGTGGGGAAGTTGGTTTAGTATTTAAAACAATGACTTTTTGACTGAGAGGTAAAAACAAGAAAAAATAGTAACTGGGTCATGGGTGTGATATTAAAAGTATTGGGATGTAGAATATCTACAGTTCTTTTTGGGGGGTATCCATAATTTACCCTAAATTATTTTGCTTAATCTCTCCTTTTTACTACTGTGTATCAAACTATCTTTACATAATCCATTTGTTATCACCACTTGCCTATTTCTTAATGGAAAATGCTGGCGTAGGCCTACTAACTTACAACTATATTGAGCCCAACAGCCCAGAGTGAATTTGGGCCGATGCAATAATCATAATTGTATTTTGAATTTTAATTTTACTTTTTTTCTATAAATCCAAATCACTTGAAATTTTGAGTGTGTGTTCTATAAAAATATAATAATCCAATAAAAATATCAAAAACATATTTCGTGAAAAATAAATTGACCAAAATACCCCCAAAAATTTTCAACGATATTTTGGTCAATTTATATTTTACGAATTATTTTTTAATATTTTTTATTAGGTACGTATTGATGAGAAGAATAGATTCCTAAAATATCGGTAGAAAACATTAAAATTAAAATACAAAATGAGGTCATGTTCGTCAGATCGGCCTAGATGTTGGACTCATATGTAGTTGTAGGCTAGTGAGCAAATGCCAATATTTTTCTTTATTAATATACTAAATTGAATATGCACATAATCTCCATAGTCTCTTGATTCTTATTCGAACATCTGATTTCTCTTGGGAATATTTCAAATCACTTTAGGATCACATGCACGTAGCTAGTTTGAATGGAGCAACAAAGCACCAAAGAATGAAAAGAAAACACAAAACAAGATAAGTTTACCTCTTTTCCACGTATTTCTCTCTTATTTCAACTCCTCATTCTAAGCTAAAAGGGAAAATATCATTTTAGGGGTCAATGCTCTTTGCAAAATCATCGATTCACATTTGAGGAGAGTTTACTGTAAATTTTAATTTCACTCAGGTACCTCATCAAAAGATTATCTATACGCTGCCCAAATTGCTCTTGTTTTATCATATACAATTTTGGATGTGTATTAGATATATTTTAAGCTATCCAAACTAATATCATTTTGATCCTAAGGATCTATGTTTAGACTCCAAATCCCAAGATTTTGTTTATAAATACCCTTTCTCAATTTAGTCTAAAGAGAAGACATTAATTCCTTGAGGGACATAGAGAGACCTTTAGAGAGAAGTTCCCTCACCAAAATCTTGCTACTTTTAGCCTAAATTCACATAAACTATAGGGAAAGTTTATATAGAGCCGAGGTTCTAAACAATCAATTTGATCATCAATTTCACTAAAAGAGGTTTCTTTGATGCCCAAATATTGTCAAATTGATCATCTCGACATCAAGAAGCATGAACATGAGAAGAAAATGGATTTCAAATGGAAATATTGTATTTTGTAACACACTTTTGGACCGCCAATTTTCAAGATTTTCAAGTTTTCATAGATCTGTCGATCTACACTATTTTTGAAGCTTTAAACTTTATAAATAAAGATAAAAATATATTTTAAAGCTATCACAAAGATTTCCATTATTGAAACCACATTTCTCAACACTCTTTTAAGGTAGGCTCTAATTTGGTTGTTTAGAACCTAGGCTCTATACAAACCACCCCCCCTATGGGATCCTAATACTCTCTAGGCCCCAGTTTTACCCATTAAAATTTGAATTCACATTCAATCTCTAGATTTAACCGGAGGTATCACAAATCTAGCCTTTTACACCATTGATATGCCAATTGTCATCTTTAATTAGTTTTAAAACAAACAATTTTACATCGATTTTATTACAACTTTGAAGATATACCCTTCTTTGATTCCACATTCTCCACAGAGAAATATCCCAATTTGATATGTCAGCTTTGTCTAAGGTGTTAGGATTTAAGAATCCTTTTTAGATGCAGAAACAAGAATCCCAAAAATTAGATACCACCAAGATCATGTACTTATCCAGTTAGAAACAAAATAGGAGAGAGCACGAGCCATAATACGAGAAATAAAGTACGAAACACACATACCACAATAACACAAAGATTTACATAGTTCACCTCAAGAGGGCTACCACCGGCATAGCAAACTAAAATCCACTACATCAACGAAAGTTACATCACAGATTTTGAGATATATAGTTACCACTCTAACCCTTGACAAAACCCAGTTGAGCAAACCCTTTTAGACCCACCCTCCCAATAGGCACGACCCGCTGATCTCTCATCTCTATTCCACAGCCAGGAAGAGAACAACTTCATTCCATAGTTAAACCACTGTCCAGGAGGGGAACCTTGAGAGCAACCAAGTCTTTCTCTCTCTAAAAGGGGAAACCACACAAAATTTTCGTGCCAATGAACCGTTTCTCTATAAGAAACCAACTTCTCAATCTACAGGAAGCACATCCATGGTGTTTCTCTCAGTAGGAAACTCTATTCTCACTATAGGGAGGCCTTGCCTCTAGAATAGGGGAGGCCCGTCCTCTCTCTTTAGAGGAAGCTACCTTTCCCATATGGTGTCCCAAATAGGGCACACAAATTCTCTGCATTTTCATCTCATATATGTAAGGTTGGGAACCATGTCAAATAATAAACTTCTTATAGAATTTACATATATTTCAAAACTAAGAGATATATCACAAAATTCTTAATTTTTTTGGATTTCTAGTTTCTTTACCATGTACTTTATTTACCATCACTCTTAGAACTTTAAAAAACTATTAAGATTTTGAAAGAATGTAAAGTTGCTGCCAAGGTGGTTTGCTGCAATATCAATTTCCTAGCATGCTTTTGGTGGAGCCCTCTTTGCGCTCTGAGTTTATTTTGGAATCATTTCTTCAATTTCTTTGAGCTAACCCTTCTCCCTAGTGTTCAAGTATCCCATGATGGGTGGAGACAAAAATCGAAGTTAAACACCATTGTGGTTTTAATTTTGAAACTAATATAGTGAGTTACAATGTCTTGAAAATAAAATTTTGAGTCAAACTTGTACTGCTACACTACTACTAATTTTGATTGGAGTATCTTTCACCGCATCCACACAAAGAAGAGAAAGACGCTAGAAAACAAGCGATTAAGTGATTAATCTTTCTCCATTACAATTTCAAGTGATGAGAAAAATTCTTGTGCAACATCAGAACGCAGACATCCTCCTCGCAGGTAGGAAAAGGGATGTTAAGTTTTTGGCTGTTAAGTTTAATCCTGTAGTGTTAATTTTGCAAGAAACTAAGCTCCCGAGTACTAATGTGTCTAGGGCTAGGGAGGTATGGGTCCTAGTGCTGTTGGTTTTTACGGTATTGATGTCAATGGCGCTTCTAGTGGTTTATGGGTCTTATGGGACCCTTTGGTTCTGGTGAACTTTGAAATTCTCATTAAGGACTGCTTCTTACTTGCTGGTTTCAATGGTCCGAAAGATGGTTTTTCCTGGGGATTTTTAAATGTTTATGGGCCCACAGTGCCTGCCTTGAAAGGAACTTTTCTTGATGAGTTAAGTTCTGTTATTCAATCGTGTTCTTATCCTGTGGTGATTGGTGGGAACTATAATTTGATTCGTTGGCCTGATGAAAGTCTTGCAGGCATTCATATTAACACTTCCATGAGAATGTTCAATAGGTTTATTGAGGATAACTCTTTGTTAGATCCCCCTATTATTGGTGCCAAGTTTACTCGATCTAATAATAGTATCTCTAATTTATCCATGTCTAAATTAGATAGATTTTTTATTTCATTGGAATGTATGGACGAGTTCCCCCTCGCATCTGTTAAAGCTTTGCCCAGGGTCTCTTCGGACCATTGCCCTATTTTACTGAGTTTAGGTGTGTTGACTGGTGGGCCGAGACATTTTAGGCTGGATGTGGGGTGGTTGTTGGAGAAATATGTTATTGATTTGATTAAGGGGACTTGGGTCAATACTGTAGTGGAGGGAATCGGGGATTTTTAGCTTCATAGAAAGCTTTTAAATAGCAAACACAAGCCAATCGCTTGGAAGAAAGAGAATAAATTTGATATCAAAAGCAAGTGTGATGGTGTACTTGCTGAAATTGAGTTGTTAGACCTTAATGTCCAAACGAATGGAGTGTTGTCTGAGCAATCAGTGTTAGATAGATGTTTGAAAATGAAAGAACTGGAGGAACTTCGTAGATCAGAGGAGATTTACTGGAGACAAAGATCTAGATCAAAGTGGTTGAAAGAATGAGACCTTAACACAAAAACTTATTTTTCAATCATCAAGCATTTTGGTTTGTTAATGATACAAACAAGGTTTTTTCTTACTGTAAGAATTGATGTTGCTCTGTTAAGTACTAATTTGGAGTTTTTTTTTTCAATACTCGAATGGCATCCATTGATGTTGCTCTGTTATGTAGTAATACGAAGTTTTTTTTTAATACTGGAATGGCATCCATTGATGTTGCTCTGTTAAGTAGTAATACAGTGGTAATGGTGATTTACGGTTTCATTTTGTGCTGATTTTAGGGCTTTTTGTTCGTTAGAAAAGAAACCAGTTATTTTTTTCATTGTTAATGGTGATTTACGGTTTCGTTTTGTGTTGATTTTAGGGTTTTTTGTTCATTAGGTTTGTTTCCTTTAAATCAAACAGGGTTGTTTTAGTTGAGATTTGAAGGGGAATGATCATGGATGAAGAATTAGGGCTTTTTGTTCTTCTTTTTAAAATTTTTTAGTGTTCAAGGAATAAGGCATGATATCTAATTAAACTTAACAGCCAAAAGAAAAGTTATGCAAATTGTCAATTCATTTATTAAAAAATATGTGAAGTGTTGAAGTCATTAATTGACAAAGAAATTTTGTTTTGTGTAGGGTAATTTTAATACCTGAGATGGACCTCACCATTTCAAAAAGTGTCGCATATCCCTTATGGTCAGAGGATGACAACATGGACGATATTGTAGAGCCCATGGAGCAAGATCCCTTGCTTGCAACCCCACCCCCCAATATGTCAACAAATCCTGAAAACGGAGAACATGCATTGTCGTACATGGGGTCACAAATAGAGGAACCCCGTGTAGGAATGAAATTCAATGTTGAAAATGAGGCATATGAGTTTTACAAGGCTTATGCATTGCTGAAAGGGTTTGGTGTCAGAAAGGGAAAGACTCACAACAATAACGATGGAAACATAATTGATAGGGAATATTATATGTTCTAAGGAAGGATTCCGTGTAGTGAAACAAGTGCTAGGTAGAAAAAAAATCCTTGAGACAAGGTGTGGATGTACAACGAAGATGTGTGTAAGCATAAATGCCAACAATGAGTGGGTTGTCACAAGATTTGTTGATGATCACAATCACAACCTTGTAACTCTAAGGAAAGCTTGACTCATGTGATTGCACCAAACATTATCCGATGCAACAAAGACAATGATAAACACCATGAGCTCTGGTTTGGTAAAATCTAGAATTTATGATATCTTTTTAGAGCAGGTTGGAGGGATTGATAATCTCCCTTGCTCACAAAAAGACATCGAAAACCAATTAGAAAACAAGAGAAAAAAGTTCAAAGGGGAAGATGGCAATTGTACGATGGAATGGTTAATCAATATGAAGAGATCGAATCCATCTTTTTTCTATAAAATGAAATTAGATGAAGAAGATCACATTACCAGTCTACTATTGGTAGATGCCATGTCAAGGGTGTTCTACCATCACTTCTCGATGTGGTCAGCTTTGATACTACATATAAGACAAATTCTTTTGGCATGCCCTTTGCTTCTATATTTGGAGTGAATCACCACCTTAGCACAAAATATTTTTGGTTTGCCCTTATATTTGATGAGAAGGTGGAGTTTTTTGTATGGGTATTTGAAAATTGGCTAGAGGAAATGGGTGGACGTCAACCGGGAGTAATTATCACCGATTAGGATCCTGCAATGACCGTTGCAGTGAGACAAATTCTGAATAATAGCAGACATCATTATTGTAAGTGGCACATACTCTCAAAGGTCAAAGAAAAATTGTGCCAAGGCTTACGAAGGAGTCCATCTTTTCCAGAAACATTAAGAAACTGTATAATGAGCCAAACTAAGGAAGAATTTGAGTCAGAATGGAAATCCCTTATTAAGAAATATGATCTGCAAGAGAATGAATGGCTCAATAGATTATACAAATATCGAAAGCAATGGATCGATGCATACATGACAGATGCATTCACAACAGGTATGTCATCGACTCAAAGAAGCGAAGAAATGAATAAGCACTTCAAAAAGTACGTGACTTCCAATACAAGCTTGCGTACATTGTTGGAAACTACTATAAAAGGTCATGATAAAATACTTCTTAAAATGAGAGAAAATGACATCTTCACCTATTCTGAGGACCACGTGTGACATCGAGGCTCATGCTTTGAAGGTATATACACACAAAGTTATGAAGTTGTTTGGAGAAGAAGTTGCAGAAAACGTTAATTACACGAGTGAAATATTGAAGAGAATGACACAGTTGCAATCGTCAAGGTATCCAAATGTGAAAGTGGAACAAGGGCTAGCAATGTAGAGTTCAATAGTCACGACCAAACTTTTGTTTATACTTGCCGCATGTATGAGAGGCTTGACATTATTTGTAGGCATGTGATTAGGGTCTTGATGGTGAATAATATTTTTGAAATCCCTTTGCATTACATAATGAAGAGGTGGACGAAAAATATGATGAAAGGTGTTGCACTTGATGGCAATGGGAACCAAATTTAAGGTACTTCTGATCTACCCCGTTCAAATCGTTTAAATGAGGTTTGTCAAGTCACTAGAGAACTAGCAGAGCATGCTTCAAAAAGTGTAGAACATTTATAACATCTGAATTATCAAGTACACTTGCAAAGATTAAGGCCAAGATTGGGGGTGCGGCATTACCAGATGGTGCGGTATTACCAGATGGTGCTTTTAAAACCCCTTGCAGCAGTCATAATGAGAATGTGATTACCGGCAGTAGCAACCACACTGAGGTTGAGGGACATGCATGCTATAACATCCTTGAGCCCCCTCAGGCATGAACAAAGAGGAGACCTACCAATGATAGATATGTACCTCGGGCTGAGATAAATGCAGCGAAAGCGAAAGCGAAAGATAAAGAGGTCACCCAAAAGTACGCAGTTTGCAAAAGGAGTGGACATGACAAAAGGAATTATCCATCTCTAAGGCGTTCAAAGTATGAATGAACTATTGCTCCATCGCTTGTACTCTTTGTGATTTTAATATGAATTCCTTAAATATAAATATTTGAAATGGGTTTTTTTCGTTTAGGTTAAATGTAAATATAAGATGCATGGATGGGTCATGTGAGAATGTGGAACATGATGAGTAATGGTAAGAATTACTATTGCTTTGCATTGTAATCAGTAAACAAGTATTCTTTGCATTGATCTAGCATTGTAATAAATTTTATTGCATTTAAATTTTTATGCTTGTGTGGTTGTATCCATGTCAATGACAATACAGAACATAATGAGTAATAGTATGCATATAAAATTTACAATAGGTTCTATTGTTAAAATTTACAATAGCTTCTATTGTTAATGCAGTATTGGAGTTGTGAATGCAACGTCTGCTGTTCTTTTGTATCAAAAGTTGGTAGGTAAATAATATTTGTTGTCGTGTATTGATTTAGTGGTTGGATTTTATAGTTGGCATCAGAAATATGATCCCTTCACTTTTTAATTTCATTTCCCACACAAACACTTTATGGCTATGGATATGTATATTTATGGCTATGAGTCACGTGATGCCTTCTTATATCTTGGAATGTTGCCGGTTATTCTTTCAATTTGACTTGGGTTAGCGGTGGAGAAAAGATAGAGGCAAAGCTGTTTGTATAGTTTATCATCATTTATGGGACCTCTCTTGTTTATGCAGTCATGTGCAAATGTTGTAGTGCATTTTTTTAGGAGTTTGTTAGCTAGTGAATGGGCGACTTGTCGGAAGCATATAATATTTTGGCTATATATACTGTTATATTTTTCTATTCGGATGGCTTTTGTTGGATTATGACAGAGATGAGCAATTAATTGCTCTTTTCTGTTCGGATGGCTTTTGTTGGATTGTGAGTTGCAGCTCCTATTGTTCAACATTCTGATACTAAATGTCATTTCTGGCTCATTGTATAAATTCAAATATCTTATTTTCGATTATCTTATCCATGTAATTAAATACAAAATCAACTATAATCTTTCTTTGGTTTTTTCCTTCTTTTGTGTGTGTGTGGTGATGTTGAGGGATGGGTGGACGGGTGCCTAGGTAGGTGTATTAAGTTAAAAGGAATGAGGTAAAACATCCAGGGACATAACCTGAATCACCAAATAAACGACCTTTCTACCATTAAAAATGCAAGAGAAACAAAACCAACACATCACGCTTACCAGATTTATCCATTGTAAAAATGCAAATAAACTAGAGATTCATCTCCCAAAATGAACTATAATTTCTAATACAATGCCATGACTACCACTGCCCACAAATCCTTTTGCAAATGAAATTAGGGCTTCATGGGCTTCATCTTCTCCCAATGAATACTAGAGATGTAGACAGTGCCATAACTACAATTAACCTAAAATCCTTATGCAAATGAAAATAGGGGTCCATCTCTTACTGAACCACTGGAAGTTGAGACAGCGTAATAACTATAATTGAACTAAAGATCCATATGCAAATGAAACTAGAGCTCCATCTCTCACTGAAAGACTAGATGTTGAGATAATGCCATAATTATAATTGCAAAAAGAAAATCCTTGCTATGGAACAAATTTGAGTAATGACGTCCTTGCGATGGAACAAATAGTAACCAAATCAGTACCTAATCAATTTTTGAACACGAAATAGTAACCAAATCATTAGCTACTCAATATTTTGAACACCAAATCCAATTTTTGATACATTCTTATGTTTTTGTGTTATTCTTTGATACAACAATAGAAATAAGAGCGCATCCGATTCAAATAAATTTTTGTACAAAAGTAATGAATTCAAGAATAAGAGCTTCGTGGCCTATACAAAGACTCTCAACACTCCTAGAAATACGTTCCATTTCACCAACTTTGTTATGTTGCCCTTGGAAGGAAGCAGTTGCAATCCTGACACATAAATCAGAACTAAATCATCATGTAGCAATACGAAGGCTGTCCATTTGATAAATGTCATAACCTGAGAAAATGTGCGAAATAGAACATCCATAAAAAGTAAAAGATAAATAGTCCCATAAGTAACCCAATCAGTACCTATTCAATTTGAACACCAAATAGCAACCAAATCAGTACATATTCATATATTGATACATTCTTCTGTTTCTGTGATATTCTCTGATACAACAATAGAAATAAGAGCGTGTCTGATTCAAATACATTTTTGTACAAAAGTAATGAATTCAAGAATAAGAGCTTCAACTAAGGGTGGTACAGTAGCTGCGGAACTCGCTCCAACTCCACCTCGAATAGGCCGAGTTAGTAACACTCTCCAACAAGAGGTTAAAATCACAAAACTGTAAGATTAGGATTGAAATTTAACTCAATGGATGCCATTCGAGTATTAAAAAGAAAAAAAGAAAAAAACGTCTACAAATTCTGACTTAACATAGAAACATCAATTCCACCCTGTTTAAATCATTAACAAACCAAAATGCTTGATGATTGAAAGGAAACATACCTAATGAGCAAACAACATTCACTTAACAAAGCAACATGAATGGATGCCATTCGAGTATTAAAAAAAAAAGAAATGTCCAAATTAGTACTAAATAGAGAAATCAATTCTTACAGTAAGAAGAAACCCTGTTTGAACCATTAACAATCCAAAATGCTTGATGATTGAAAGGAAACAAAACTAATGAACAAAAAGCAATCACTGAACAGAGCAACATCAATGGATGCCATTCGAGTTTTAAAAAAAATAAAATAAAAAATCTCGAAATTATGACTTAATGGAGCAACATCAATTCCACCATGTTTCAACCATTAACAAACCAAAATGCTTGATGATTGAAAGGATACAAACCTAATGAACAAAAAGCAATCACTTAACAGAGCAACATCAATTGATGCCATTTGAGTATTAAAAAAAAGAAAAGAAAAAACAAATCTCCAAATTATGACTTACCATCGCAAAATCAATTCCACCCTGTTTGAACCATTAACAAACCAAAATTGTTTGATTATTTAAAGGAAATAAAAGTAATGAGCAAAAAGCCCAAGAATCAACACAAAAGGAAACCGTGAATTACTCAACAGAGCAACACTAATGGATGGCATTCGAGTATTACAAAAATAATCCAAATCAGTACTAAACAGAGCAACACTAATTCCAACAGTAAGAAGAAACCACGTTCGAACCATTAACAAACCAAAATTGCTTGATTATTGAAAGGAAACAAAACTAATGAACAAAAAGCCCAAGAACCAACACCAAAGGAAACCATAAATCAGTTAACAGAGCAACACTAATGGATGACATTCGAGTATTAAAAAAAAAAAATCCAAATTTCCATTAACAACCAGCCCAAGAATCAACATAAAAGGAAACTGTAAAACAGTTAACAGAGCAACACTAATGGATAGCATTCGAGTATTTCAAAATAAAATAAAATAAATCCAAATTTCCATTAACAACCAGCCCAAGAATCAACATAAACGGAAACCGTAAATCAGCTAACAGAGCAACACTAATGGATGGCATTCGAGTACTACAAAATAAAAATGAAAATCCAAATTTCCATTAACAACCCAAATTGCAGGTTTGTTTATTGCAGGTTTGTTTGAAGGGACACTTTCGTAATAAACAAAAAGCCCCATAATCAACTAAAAAGCCCTAAAATCAATGGATGTCATTCGAGTATATATAAATCCCTAATAACAGCACAAAGTAAAACTGCAAATCACCATTACCTTCGTTGTGAGAGTATTCAGGAAAAAACCCAACTGTAGGGAGGGCGAGATGAGAGAGAGACTGGTTTTATTAGGGCGGGATGAGAGAGACATCTGCGAGCAGGGACGGCGAGATGAGAGAGAGAAACTATGTGCTGGGTGTGCGAGATGAGAGAGCCCTCTGCGAGCAGAGATAGCGAGATGAGAGAGAGACTACGTGCTGGGTGTGCAAGATGAGAGAGAGACTGTGTGCTGGTTGTGCGAGATGAGAGAGACGCTCTGTGAGTAGGCCCGAGGTTGTCAGCTACGACTAACATCTTACTATTTTGAAAGGGGCAAGATCCAACCATTCACACTCGAAAAAACCATCTGAGCCACTCGGCGCACCTAT
>NW_006497463.1:1116762-1180848 GCF_000471905.2 Amborella trichopoda
CTTGAGTTGTATGTAGTTATTACTATTCATTAGTACTATTTGTTCCTTATTTGTTCCCTCTCTCTCTCTCTCTCTCTCTCTCTCTCTCTCACAAATAGTACTCTCTTTGTTCGTTCATAAAAAAAACACACTCTTTATTGGTTTTTTTCTCTCAACTTATATCTTTTTTTTTTGTTTGTATAAATCAATAAATAAATTTGCAATTAAAAAACTATGACAAAATCACAGACCAAAATGGACAAAGATGATAATAACCAAAAAAAATATTCCCATATCAATTATTTTCTATTACTTATTTTCCCCCTAATATTTGAATTTCTATGTTGTTGAAATGTTTGATTTATAGTCTATAAATCAACGTAAAAATCCTAACTTTGAGTTCAAAATTTTATTTTATGAGCAAAACAAAAAAATAACCCTATTTAAATTTCAGGTTATATATGTTTTTTTTGGGTAAATAAATGAAAAAATTTGCAAATAAAAAATTATCCAAAAATCCCATACCAAAATGGAGAACTATGATAATAACCAAAAAAAGGATTACTTATTTTCTATTTTTTATTTTCCCCCGAATATTTGAAATTCTATGTTTTTAAAATTTGAAATTATTAACTTAGTGCTATTTTTTAGTTGCATCATGATGTTGCGAATCATATTTGTTTTGCACTGTTTGTAGCTAGTTCTCTTTGTTTTGTATGCTCTATTTAAATGGAACTTTGAACCTTGAGTCTGGATATGATATGGAAAAGTGAAGTGGTTGTACTATGTCAGCTTTTGAAGTTTATTGTTGGTTATCTCACATATGGTTGATCCAAATTTCCTGGATTTTGAAATGAACAATGGTTTTCGTTTATTCTTTTTATTTTTTGGAGTATTTGTATTTGATATTTTTAATTTATAGAATCTATGAATGAATTTTTTTGGGTAAATCATCCATCCATCATGGAAGTGTTGTTAATTAAACTAAATTTTCTAGGTTGATGTTGTTATTACTATCATTAGTACTATTATATTCATCTTCCAATGGAATTCAAATTTTTTTTTTCTTTTAGATTTTTACCTTTTTTTTATTTTAGGGGTATGAAATTGTTCATTTTCATACTTTTTGTTGAAAATCTTCGCAATGTTGTCATTTTCACATTTGAACTTGTAATTATGATTTCAATGTACATTACAAGGCAATTTTATGTACATTAGAAGGCAATATTATGTGGGTATTCCAAATATCGTGTTTGTCTTTTGAAGTATGATTCTTTTGTCATATTTATATGTTCTTCTACTTGCTTCTCATTGTTGACCATATAAACCAAACAGGTATATATGTGTCATGGACGCCTCAACATCAACATGTCCTTCCTCTCCTGTCAACATTAGTAGTTCAAAAACCAGGCACGAGTATAGTGCTCAGGCTATAGTAGATATACCTTGCCATGATTCTCCGTTTGATGAGGATGTAGTTGCAATAGATGAAGAAGGATATCCTATACTTATAAATGCAGAGGCAGCTCTAGCAAGAGGTGTAATTATCGAACCCACAGTAGGAATGGAATTTATTGATGAAGATGAAGCTTTTGATTATTATAATAAGTATGCAAAATTGGTAGGGTTTGGTATAAGAAAGGGAAGAACCATATGGAAACATGGTGGAAAAATTAGTCAGAATATAGAATGTTGCAGGCAAGGTTTTCGTAGTCAGATGTATGGTGGCAGTGAAAATGCTCGGCCTCGCAAGAAATGTAGATGTCAGGAAAAGATCCACAATAAGAAGAATGAGAAGCAGAGGTGGGTTATTACGAAGTTTGTAAAAGAACATAATTATATTCTCACAATGCCCAGCAAGACTAGATTCATCCGCTCTCATCAAAAGATACCAAACACAGTGAAAAAGGTGATTGACACATTGGAGTCTTCTATGGATAAGTCTAGAATTATGATGGATTACCTTATCGAAGAGGCCGATATGTTGGGTTTTCGGGGAACCCGAAACTTGAGACCGCTCTCTCGGGAACCTTGTTAGGAAACAAGGGTAGGTATACCAACCGATAGGAGAGAAATTTTAATGTGAGTCGGGACACACCTCACTTGGGTCCGTGACTCACTCGGGCTGACTTGCGTGGGTACCCTCTTAGATCACGATAGAAAGCCCCCCAGTTCTTCAATTAGTTCGGAATCGCCTCCCTTGACTTGTACTTTCCTGTTTCTGCAATCACACACACGGTTAACTCTATAAGTCAAGTGGGCTAAGGGACTCCACCTTGTCTTTGGGCGAATGCACACAGGCATGGACATTCAAAAGAAGAAGGAAATAATAAGAGGATAGAAATTGGGGTGATGAAAAGAGAAGAAAGAGATAGAATAGAGGAAATAGAAGAGAAGAATTGGACCAAGTGGCTACACTGACACAGTGTCTAGACCAGTAAGTGATTGACCAGACGTGGTAGCAAGACGGGTACAGTAACTCAAACTGGCATGATGACAATACTACTCGACGACAGAACGATCACAGATCAGTCCTGACACAATGGCTATCATGTCGTGGTAGCAAGATGGGCACGGTAACTCAGACCGGCAACGTGGCAATACTACTTGACGACTGGACTACCATGACAGTGCTACTCTTAACCTTCCTTGGTCAAACAAGAGAGGAATAAGAAAGAAGAGAGAGAAGAAAGAGAGGGAGAAGAGAAAATAAAAAAGGAGAGAAGGAGAAGAAAAGAGAATAAAGAGTAAGGAGAGATAAAAGAGAAGAAAGGAAGAGAGAAGAGGAAGAGAAGAATAGAGTAATAGAAAAGAGAAGAGAGAGGTGAAAAGAAGGGAATAAAGAGAGGAGGAAAGAGAAGAAAAAGAAGGGAATAGAGGAGAGAAGAAAGGAGAGGAACAATAGGAGGAAGAAGAAAGAGAAGGGAGAAGAAAGAAAAGGAAGAAGAGAGAGAAGGAAGAAAGAGAAGAAAGGAGTAAGAAGAAAAAAGGAAGAGATAACGGAGAAGAGAAAGGGAAGGGAGCATGGACGACAATGAGGTTCCGCCGTCCGTGATAGATGGGAGAGAAAGAAGAAGAAGACATGGACGGCGATGGGGTTCTGCCATCCATGATAGAGGAGAGAGAAAATATGGACGGCGATGGGGTTCAGCTGTCCTGACAGAGGAGAGAGAAAAAAGAAAAAAACATGGACGACGATGGGGTTCCACTATCTATGACAAAGGAGAGAGAAAGAAGAAGAAGATATGGACGGCGATGAGGTTCCGCCGTCCATGACAAATGAGAGAGAAAAAAGAAAAAAACATGAACGGCGATGGGGTTCTGCCGTCCATGACAGAGGGCAGAGAAAGAAGAAGAAGACATGGATGACGATGGAGTTTTGTCGTCCATGACAGAGGAGAGAGAAAATATGGATGGCGATGGGTTCTATCGTTCATGATACAGGAGAGAGAAAGTAGAAGAAAATATGGACTACAATGGGGTTCCGCCATCCATGACAGAGGAGAGAAAAAGAAGAAGAAAACATGGACGACGATGGGGTTCTGCTGTCCATGACATAAGATAGAGAAAGAAGAAGAAAACATGGACGGCAATGGGGTTCCACCGTCTATGATAGAAGGGAGAACAAATATGGACGATGATGGGATTCTGCCGCTCATGATAGAGGAGAGAGAAAGGGAAGAAAACATGAATGACGATGGGGTTCCTCCATTTATGATAGAGGAGAGAGAAAACATGGACGTCGATGGGGTTCCGCCGTCCAAGATAGAGAAGAGAGAAAGGGAAGAAAATGTGGACGGTGATGGGGTTCCACCGTCCAAGACAAGTGGGAAGAGACAAGGGAACTTGGACAGAGGCCTAGCCCACCAGTCGGGTTAAGGCTCGGCTCACTGTATATGTTCTAGGAGATTAAGAGAAGGAGGAGGTCATGCTTGGCGATGGACACCACCATGCATGACTAGAGAGAAGAGAGGAAGGAAAGATCAAAGAGAAAGAAAGACAGAGAGAAGAAAAAGTGGAGAGAGAAAGAAAGGAGAGAGGAATAGAGAGAAAGAGAGAAAAAAGAGGAGGAGAGAGAAAGAGAGATGAGGATAGGAGAGAGAAAGAGAGAGAAATGAGGAAAGAGAAAGAGAGAGACGAGAGGAAGAGAGAGAAAGTTACCTTCATCAAAGGGTAATAAAATTTTTCTTCTCTCTCCTCTCATTCTCTCCTAGAAGTGCCCACGATTTTGATGTGAAAATCTCAAATTTTATTAATGAGATTGAAAACTGAGGGGGGCCTTTTTACAATTAGGTTTAGCATGTATTTATAGAATTGGGCCCAAACATAAGTGGATGCTCAAAATCTAACCTAATTAATGATAATTAAAATTTAATTGAATTAAAATAAAATCTAAAAATGGGTCCAAAAGGACTGTTTTGCCCCTGCTCAATAATACATGAAATTCCAAAACAGTCCTTGCTGCTGTCGTAGAACGTGCGTGATCTTCCAGGGATGATTCGAGGTTGCTCTGACTCCTGTTTAGCCGAAAGATGATTAATTTCTTGTCAGGCTCGGCATGACGATTTATTTGATACAAACTTTGAGCCACGTATCGCGTTTTTAGGCCACGATCATACGACTCGAAATTTGTATGAATCTTGAAACCTTATGATTGATAGTGTGCTTATTTCTTGATGTTTTTCTTTGATTTCTTCGCTGATTTGTACTAAGCATGCCGTCTCAATTGCATTGCAATAAATGCAGCACGATTTCGTGCTCGAACGAAGATTTCATAGTCTTGGTTTTTTGGCCAGATCTTGAATTCTGGTGGCCGAAATCTGCAGCAACTTTGACAAATTCATGCATGAAATCTGATCATTCATCATGTGAGAGGTTCAGACCAGACATAGCCTCGAACCTTACACACGCAATGGAACTGTTATCGCGTTGATCCGTTGTGTGAGAGCCACGATTTGGCAGCTCAAGCGAGGCGTGTCGTTGCTGAATTTTCTGCAACTGTCTTCACAAATCACCAACTTATCTCTAGCTTTTCTCCCTGTTAGGGCATCGTCACGGGTCATGCTACATATGAAAACACTTGTCTTGACAAGATGAACATGATCACAAAATTTGTGCACGATTTGACTCAAGACAAGTGAGATACAAGTCTTCAAAGTTGCTACTTGTGACTGTCCGAACCATTCTCTTTTAATGGAGATTGGTGCAGGGAGTCCGTACGAGAATAGTGTGCGGCTTACCCCTTTTTAATTTTTCACCAATAATTTTGTTTTAAAATGTCTGTTTAAGCGAAAACTTGACCCTTAAGAGTTTTCGACCGTGCTGGATCTAATGGCGGTGGTCCCACAGCTGTTTGACTAACACCGAAGAGATATCCACACAATGCTGTAACTAGGATGCTCTGATGTTTGGATGAAATGTACAGGTCCATCAGTGGAGACTTTAGGGGAGAAGAGACTCTTTTGAGGGATCCTGTCGAAGTCCTCACCCTCGTGTGGACTGTTTGTGATTCTAACAGCTGAGGATTTGTACGGACCTCGTTGTTCAGAAGTAGGCCTGTCTGGCGGTGAAGTGCCATGCCTGGGCATTTTTCCCATTTAGTCTAGGTTTCTTTGTTTTATTGTTTGTTTTGGATGGTCTGTTGAAGGGCCTTCTGTTGACGACAGTCTGCTTTTCGCACCAGATTGCTTGGGGGGCAGGGTAGACCAGCAGTGGGCACAACCCTGCTTACTGCTAGTAGTTTCAACAATCAGGATACCTCTCTTCTTAGTCTGAGGAGACTCATGGGGGCTCAATCCTGTTGCTGCATAATAGATCCAAGGTCTGACTGACTTGGCTTTCTTGGGGTACCTTCAGCATCTTGGAGTGCATTAGTGACCTCCTGGGAATGGTGATCTTCTTCTTGAGACTTGTCTTGCCTTCTTGGTGGGTCTTCTGTCCTTCGAGGACTTTTGTGAATGGACTCAGGCTGTCAGAACATTTCTTTGATGCTCATCTTTTTGGGTCCTAGTATCAAAGCATTCTGACACTTGGGATTTTTCTTTTGAATGTTGCCTGAAGCCTCCCATGAGGGGTGCACTGCATCAACCTGCTTATTGATCCAAGTTCCCTTTGTGGGTTTTCACTTGGACTTGGGAAGTGGCACCGTAGAGACGGTTTTCACCAACCTCCTTTTATTCAGGGCTCTTTATCCATGACCTTATGGCCATGCCCACCCTTATTCTCCCATTTTTTACTCACGGTACCCTTTTAGGTTTTTACCGTGCCCGGGTTTTATTCACGGAACTCTTTTACTCATGGTTTCGTGACTATGCCCATCTATTATTTTTACTCATGATGTTCCCTTATTGAGGTATACACCATGCCCATTATTTCACTTTTTTTGTGAAGGAATGTTTAAGGTCATGTCTTCGAGACCTGTGCGGAGCCTTTTAATGTCATGCGACGAAAACATGCACTATAATTTAAGGTCATACAGCTGGACCGTGGTGGGGATGGATGGCAGTCTGTGGAGGACAAGGAGTGAGTATGGTGGTGGTTTGACTCACTTTTGGGGAGATGGCAATAGGCTACCTATGAAAGATGGATGATGTATGAATGGAAGGTGGAAAGTGGTGACCCACTTACTTATGAATAGTATGGATGGCGGGATGGCTCGCCGTTTGTGAGCACGGGTGAAACGCACTTGGGAATGATGAATGGTAATAAAGGAAGATGGACTTAATGGGGGTTTGATGAAGGTGGTGCGCGCACATGGACGGGTCGGTTAGGGAAGACGTGCATGAAGACACATGTAAAGGGGCATGTGCACGTGTGCAGGGGCGTGTTTTAGGTCATGCCTCTGGGACCTGGGCAACAAAATTTAATTATCGTGCAGCCATGATGTGCACTATGGTTTAAGGTCATATAGGTTGGACCGTGGCTATGCAGTTTAAAGTCATGCAACTAGGACCATGTAGTTTAAGATAGACCTCCGCTACAGTTTAAGGTCATATAGTTTAGACCATGGTGGTAAGCCTTTTAACGTCACGTAGCCCGGACGTGTACTTTGGTTGAAGGTCATATAGCTTGGACCGTGGCTATGCAGTTTAAAGTCATGCAACTAGGACCATGCAGTTTAAGGTCATGCAATTAGACCTCTGCTACAGTTTAAGGTCGTATAGTTTGGACCATGTAGTTTAGGGTCATGCGTCTAGACCGTGGCTGTACAATTTAAGGTCATGCAGCACAGACTATTGTGTGGGTCACCATATAGGTGAGGGTCTATGGGGAATAGAAGCATGTATGACAATTTGACTCCTTGGGTATAAAATGGTTAAGTTTATACACAAGCAGAGGGTTTAAATGGTGACCCGGCAAGGGATGACAAGCTAAAGCGGACTTCACTGGGGATTAGGGGGCAAGTGTGACTCCCTGGGGTGAAAGATAAGACTATATGGAGAACATGCTTATGGAAGGTAACCTAACTCCTTGGGGATAAGATGGGAAAGGGTCTAAGTGATAATGACTTGGTGCGAAACAGATCCACTGGGATTGAAGAGGTAAGCATGACTCTTTTGGCATACACCTAACTCCACTGTGGATGACGGGCTAGGGAACTGGTATAACTCCACTGCGGGTAGTGGTAGAACGCACACGGTGGTAGCAGGGGGAGCGTAACACACACGTCAAACGGTGATAGGCACCAGTCACACGGACAATGCACGCGTGACTCTAGGCACATATTACATAGACGATGCTGGTTACAAGTTACACAGATGGCGCTGGTCACAAGTTACATAGACGGCACTGGTCGCAAGTTACATAGACGGTGCTGGTCACAAGTTACACAAACAGCTCTAGTCACAAATTACACAGACGGCGCTGGTCACAAGTTACACAGATGACGGTGACCTGTGTTCGGGCCTCAAGCCTGAGCCGAACCCTGTCCTAGTCCATTTGACTCTTGGTGCTGCGTGGCGGCTTTAAACCTCTGTTCGGGCCTCGGGTCTGAGCCTGACCTGGTCCGGCCCATTTGACTCTTGGTGTTACATGGGCTGCGGTAAACCTCTACCCGACCTGGTTCGGCCCATCATCGTTTGGTCTTTAGGGACCTAACTGGCATTCCTAGTTTGTGAGGGGTACTGTAGGGAAACGTTGTCTATATAAGGGGGTAAACCCTTTTTTCACCTTTTTACCTTTGGGTAAAAAAAAATAATGGATAAGGCAATATTTAGTAGTGAGAGCGAGAAAAGCTTCCGGCTAAGAGTTCAACAGGAACACAGGGTACTCAAGGGAGGTTGCAGAGTTCTTCTGGTGAGAGTGTGAGAAATTCCGACAGGACACTCGCAAGGGGAAGGTTGCAGTGATATGTCGGCAAAGAACTTCGGTAAGGTAGAAAGAGCACAGGGAACACAAGGGCATTCGCGATGCAGGCGTCTGCCAGTGAGGGTTGCTGCTTGGGTGAAAAAAGCTGGGAGCTTGTCGGAGTCTGTAGAGATTCCAACAGTAGTCTTGGAGTAGCTAAAAAGGGAGAAAGGGTCTAAGTTGCAAGTAGGCAGTTGCCGGCGAACTTCTGCCAGCTTTCAGGGATTTTCTAGTTGTGTTGAGGAATGAGAAAGGTCCACCAGTGGGTTTCTGGCAAGGAAGGGCCTTTTGGAAGGTAACGGTCGCCATCGACACATGCGAGGATGCGCGTCAGATCACGTCGCGGCTGACGTTTGTCAGGCAGTGCACCCGAGATTCGAGGTGACACGTGCACATCTGTGGCACGTGTGAGGGATTTGAACATAGACGATGTTGGGTTGTACATAGCCAGCGTTAGCCTTGGGAACACAACCAGAACCTTGAGAACACAACCGGCACTGAGCACTGCCAGCTGTGCCTAGTGCCGACCCTAGCTTTTGAGAACACAGCTGGCGCTAGGCCTTTGAGAATACAGCTGGTGCTGGGACTTTGAGAGCACAGCTGGTGCTTGGCCTTTGAGAGCACAGCCGACGCTTGGTCTTTGGGAACACAGCTGGCTCTGGGCCTTTAAGAACACAATCGTGCTAGCTTTTGAGAACACAGCTAGCGCTAGCTGGTACGCGCGGCAATAGTCAACGGCTTAGTGCTTTCACATACGACGGTGAGTCTTTACGTTTTATATAATGGCCGAGCCTTCTCACAGAATCCCCAACATGGAAAATCATTCAAGGGGATGAGATCTTTGCACCGATGATATTACCGGGGAGAGCCTAGTCAGGGGTGAGCCCATTTGGCTAACAGAACCAATATGCAAACTAGAGTGGCCTTTCAGAGTCACTTTCGTTATCGACTCAGTTCATTTTGAAGTCCGGGAAGGCAACGATGGTAATGTCAGTATTGAAGAAGGAGTGGCCCTCCTTCATTGCATGCATAGGAATGTAGCCTCTAGAGAAAATTTGCCCACATTGGGGAAGAGAATGATGAAGACAAGAGGGCTGATGTGGTCTTTTGCAGGCCTTCGCGTGCAAGGGGAGGACCAACATTTAAAAGGGTACTCTTCTTGGACCATCAAGGTGTTGGGGTCACACAGAAGAATTCTTGAGTGTGCTTCTTTATTAGCTATTGTGCAGTTCTCAAGCAGCTATTATGACCGATGCTCAAATACCATCAAGGTATTGTTAGAGACATGGAGTCATGTGAGCAATACATGGCTCCTCGGTTATGGTGAAGCAGGGATCTCCTTGCTAGATCTTTATTTCATCGGTGGCCTTCCTCTGATCAGAGCAATGTATGAGAAGTTCGTGCCTTAGAACTCAATCATCTTTGGTGGTGCTTGCTTAGGGGGAGAGGAATCACCTGCTGGTCTTTAACAGACCTTTAAGATTTACCAGCTGCTTTTCTCAAAGTCTAGCAATGGTTGCGTGACCTTTACAGAATGGCTGGAATTCTTTTGTGGGGATTACCCCGAGGAAGCTGGTCCAGTTACTTCAAGAAGGAAGGGGAAGGCAGTGATAAAGGGGACGCCTCCAATCTACCAATCTGAGACCAGTGATGAATGTGTCTTCTTTGCTGCATAGTTGGCCCTGTTTCTATGCAAGTTTGTTATTTCTAGAGGGGCAGATGACATCCATCCAGGCACATTCTATGTGGCTTGCGACATGGCGAGGGGGCGCTCGTACACCCTTGCACAACTAGTTCTATGCAGCATCTACCACGGACTGGGAGCCATCACGAGGGGGAAAGCCTACAAAGACAAGGAAGGGGGCAATGGCCTAATGGGGGGCAAAGCTTTCCCTAGGGACTTTAAGACACCATTCCCCATCCATTACATGTATGGGTGGCTAGGGGCCTATTTATCTGCCACTTATGTCAGAAGTCTGCACGCAGGGGAGAAAATGTGCCCTTTCTTGATGAGGATTGCCGAGCAGAAGGCTATCTTTCACAACCCGAGGGAAGCGCAGAACTTATTTGTGAATGATTCCTCCAGTATGCGTCGGGTCGCTTTTCCAATTGGTGGCTTTACTGACTGCACCTTTATTGATGAACTGGGCAAGGAATTGGTTTGTGCTCCCACAACCATCAAGGATCTCATGTTCATTTTGAGCGTCAGAGGCGGGGTTTTGGCCTATCGTACCTCATTCAGTGCCAGACTTGAAGGGTACTTCCCCCATCGCTTTGCTCGTCAGCACGGGCTTGATCAGAGTGGCCCCTTTTCCATGTTCTTTGAGAAGCTCCATGGCAAAGTGAACACAAGGAGGAAGGAAGAGCTAGGGACTCTTCAAGAATCATGGTGGTCAGAGCATATTCGGACTGCATGGTCCACATGTTTGGAGATGACGGAGTATATGATAGACCACTTTGGCAGAAGGGTCCGAGAGATCGAGGCCTATGTACGCTGGTGGAGGATCACCAGCGGGGGATACTGGGAAGCTGATCTCCCTTGAAAAGGGGAGAACTGCAACTGGTTCCAAGAGACTAGACAAAGGAGGATCGTCAACACTCCCATTCTTGGTGAGGTCTTTGACTAGGGCTACCCCTGGAATTGGCAGGCTCTTGGGATACCTCGAGGGATAGTTATAGATGACACTTCGCCGTAATTTCTTGCCATGGAGAAGAAGACGAGGAGCCTTTTTGGACCACCTCACCTCTATCTTTCAATGGAGGAAGGGTCGAAGTATCCCCTGGTCATGAAGGGCGTCCGATTCAGGACTTGAACGCATTGATAGGGAGTGGCCCCCACAGTGCTCTTGTTGCAGGCTCTTCTCGAGAGGGGAGTTTTAGGGCGGCTGTTCCTTCGCCAGCAGGAGGGAAGAAAAGGAAACACCTTGCTCCTACAGGCACTCGTGCACCGCCTCGAGCTATCAAACCTGCTCGAAGATGTAGGGGAACGAAACTTCTAGTCATCTTAGAATCAGGAGGTAGCTTCTCATCTTCTATCTCTGGTTCGTTTGCTTCCCCTTCCGAGTCACCCTCTGCCCTTTCTCCATCATCTTATGCTTCTCCTGAACTATTTTCTACCTCTTCAGAAACTGAGGTAGATGAATCTGGCCCCTTTGAGTCTATTGTCATCGCTTCTGATCGAGAGCTGATGCCGGAACTTGAGGTGATGCCTTTAAGTCCAAGGGTGATTCCTGAGTCAAATCTAGTTCCAATGGAAATCAATGGGGCTGAAGGTGCTGTAGTTATTGCGCAAGGAGAGGAACCTGACACTGACAGGGGCACTGACCCTCAGGAGGTTGCTGCCCCGACTGAGATAGGGGCTGCGGTGATGGATAGTGAGGGCCCAAGCATCTTTCAAGAGGAGGGGCTTTTGGTTAGTGAGGCACTTGAGCATCAAGAGGCTGTTGCCTCAGAGTGTGCAGGTCATGAAGATGAGGGGGTTGAGCTTTTTCTGGAAGAGATTCTGGCTATGGGTGATGCGGACCAGGTAGAAGAGGCCGCGACTGAAGTTGAAGGTCATGGGGAGGAGGTAGCCCCTGAACTTGTTGAGGCTAAAGTGATAGTTCAGGAAGGTGGATAACGTGGAAGAGATGTTAGCCTTCAACTTATCGAGGCCATGCCAGAGGGTGAGAGACAAGGGGAGGAGGTTGCTTTGGAGCACACTGAGGCCGGAGTGGTGGCTTCAGAAAGTGAAGGCCAAGGTGAGGAGGGTGACGATGAGGAGACCAATGCTGAGGGGATCGAGCAGCGTGAGATCGGAGGTCCTTTCTAATTCGAGCAGCCTGAGGCTTCGGGCTTCATGATTGCTCCAGAAGAGCCAGTGACTCACATGGCCATCATTCCTTCTAGCCCGGCCCTCAAAACTGAAGCTCCTTCCGTAGTGTTGGACCCAGCAGTACCTTCCAGACCTGATTTCAATGGGGTATCCGGCATGATTGCAAACATGCTCTGTGCAGGTCTTCAACGTTTAAGGGAGCTACCTCTCATCGAGCTGGGCTAGGCACTGTCCAAACTTAGGGATTTTTCCAATGCGACCACTGCTTTGGGGAACATGCAAGATGTCTTCTCTGGTTTTGATGCTACTTTAAGTGAATTGGAGAGCTGGAGATAGGGAAGGTTGCATCATGAGGGAGAAACCAACAGGCTGGCTTCCTTGGAGGCGTCGATCACAAGTCGTCGTGAGGGAATAGATTCTTGAGCACAAAAGAAGGTTGTTGTGGTTACCCATCAACTCGATCTCAAGATGAAGGAAGAGTTTGCTTTAACAGCCTGATACCCATAAGGATGGAGATGCGGAGGCTGAGCAGAGAATTCGATGATCTTGAGAGGGAGATGAATAAGAGGAAGGCCTTGGATCCCTCTTTGGCCGAGGACCCATCAGAGCTCGCCCGCACCATCGAATTAGAAATCGCCTCCGTAGAACAGGAGGCTCAAATAGTGGTTGAACTGAAGGAGCGTATTCAACATGGCAAGGCTTCCTCTGCAGCATCCAGAGTGGAGATTAATAAGATAATTGATCATTTTTTAGAGCGTCCATTCTTTGCTATATGCCAACACTTGTAAAAATTTTGAACTTATAAATGAAATGTCTCTTTTTCTCCTCTGGGTCATTTTGCTGCATGATTTAATTCTTCTTATACTTCGCTGCACTCCATTTACTTCTTTTGAGCTTGGCCGCCTCTCAAACTATTCATTGTCTCAAGGGGACAAGGCAGAATACCTTATGCCTTGCTTTGTCTTGCGATATGCTGCTGTGGCTTCAATGACCTCGAATGGGAAAGCGGTTGCCTCTTCTCCTTTTAACATTTGGTTGGACAGGGGCTCATAATTCATTTTCCTCATTATTTGATGAGCCTGCTCATTATAAATAGTAAAATCAGGAGAGGCTTTGGCTTCCATTCGAGGTGCATTTACTTCAAGCTCGTCATAGCTCTTGGTCTCAGGTACGAACTCCTTTAGATGTTTTGAAGCGATAGGCATAACCTCCAATTGGCTCTGGTAACTTCTTAACTATGCTAGGGGATCTTGCTCTTAAGGACGAGAAGGTTGTCCTTTCTCAAGCTGCTCTCCACCCACAAACTCAGGGAAGTGCAGAACTTGTGGCTGACCACTGGTCTGAATTGACTCTGCGTTCGGACGAGGAGGATTTGCTTCAAGCAATCGGGGTTTGATGGACCTTCCGCGGCAGCTGGCGTGCCAATTATGCTTTAAAGAGTGCAATAGGGACATACAAGACTTTTTGTTGGTTCAGCGTGTAGGTGACCTTTAGACCTGGGAGTTCTTTCCCCATGACTTCCTCAATCTCAAGAGTGACCTCGGGTTCATCTTTTTGCAAAGGTGGCTGTGGACTGAAAGCAGAGGGGGCTTAATCTTCAAGCGAAGATGGAGTTTCTTTAGGGGGAGCGAATGTCATCCTAGGATGAAGGGGAGTCAGAGGGAGAATTTTGCCTTGTCTTTCCTCTTCTTTGAACATATTCACCAGTGTTCGCCCGATATCCTCAACACCCTCATGAGGCGAGGGTTATGTCTTCCTTACAGAATTGTAATCACCATCATTTGGCTTTTGATGTGATACCGAATCTATGAAATAATACTTGGCATCAGCATAGTGAGCTTCGGCTACAAGAAACGGTCTTTTATCAGCATAGACCATATACCGTCTCCCATCTTGACTATACTTGATGCACTGATGTAATGTGGACGGAACCACCCCCTAGTCATGGAGCCACGGGCGGCCGAGAAGGATGTTGTAGGAGGTGTCATGTCGATTACATGAAACTGAGTGTAATCGTTTAATTCGCTAATCTTAAGACTGGTTAGGTGCCTTGATCTCCCCCTTAGATTGGGATGATCTAGTGACATGTGACTCGGGTTTCGAAGAGAATCCGAGGCTTGAGATCGCTCTCTTGGGAACCTTGTTCAAGAATAAGGGCTGGTATACCAACCAATGAGAGAGGAATTTTGTTCTGAGGTAGGACGCACCTCACCTAGGTCCGTGACTAACTCAGGCTGGCTCGTGTGGGTACCCTTAGATCACGTCGGAAAGCCCCCCAATCGTACAACTAGTTCAGAATCGCCTCCCTTAGCCTATATTCTTATGTTTATGCGATCACACACATATGGTTAATTTTAATAGACAAGTAAGCCAAGGGACACCACCTTGTCTTTGGGTGAATGCACATAGGCGTGCACATTCAAAGGAGAAAAGAGAAGAAATGATGAGATGAGGGTTGGGAGAAGGAAGAAAAGAGAAGAAAAGGAAAGAAAGAGACATTTGACCAGGTGACTAGCCTAGCACAGTGGCTAATTTGGCATGATGATTGACCTGACGTGGCAGCAAGACGGGCACGGTAACGCAGACAAGCAAGTCTGTAATACTACTCGACGCATCAACACCAACTAGCCTGGTACAACGACGAGTTCGACGTGCAGCAAGACGGGCACAGTAAATTAGTCCATCACGACGACGATACTTCTCGACGACGCGACTATAGTGAAAGTGCTAGACTCGTCCCTTAGTCAAATAAGGGAGGAAGAAGAAAAAGAAAGAGAAAGAGGAGAGAAAAGAGAAGCAGAGAGAGATAGAGAGAGAAGAAAAGAGATAGGAGAAAAGAGTAGGAAGGGAGAAGAAAAGATAGAGAAGAGAGAAGAGAAGAAGCAAGAAGAAAAGAGAACAAAGGAATGTGGAGAGAAAAGAGAAAAGGGAGAGAAGGGAGAAGAAACAAAGAAAGGAGAGATAAAAGGAAGGGGGAGAGAGAAGAAGTGAGTGAGAGAAGAGAAGGGAGAGAAAAAGAAAGGTGAGAGAAAAGAAGAGATAAAAAGGAGAGAGAAAGAACATGGATGGCGATGGGTTCTGTCGCCCATGACAGAGGAAAGAGGAAAGAGGAAAGTGGAAAGAGAAAAAACATGTTCTACTGCCCATGACAGAGGAAAGAGGAGAGAAAGAATATAGACGATAATAGGTTTTGTTGTACATGATAGAGGAAAGAGGAGAGAGAGAGAATATGGACAGTGATAGGCTTCATCATCCATGATAGAGAAAAGAGTAGAGAGAGAACATTGACGGTAATAGGTTTGGTCGTTCATGACAAGGAAAAGAGGAGAAAGAAAGAACATGGATGGTGATAGGGTCCACTACTCATGACTGAGGAAAGAGGAGAGAGAAAGGACATGGACGGTGATGGGCCTCCGCCGTCCATGTCAAGAGAGAGAGAGGAACGAGAAAGTGGAAAGACACATGCGACACTAGGCATCGTCACTCGTGTTGAAAGGGTCTCAGACACGACACGACCCGCCACTCGGGAAAGGGCCCAGTTTAGTGTCCTTGTCAATGAATGAGGAAAGGAATTTTATGTGCAGTGATGAGCATCGCCGTACACAACATGGGGAAGGGAAAACTTGGACAGAGGTCCGGCCCGCCACTCGGGTTAAGGTCCGACTCACTGTGCATGTTTTCAGAGGATAAGGGAAGAATGAGAATGTCATGCTCGGTGATGGTATCATCATGTATGACTGGAGAGGAGAGAGAAAAGAAGTAATAGGGTGAGAGAAAGAAAGACAGAGAGGAAGAAAGGGGGTTTGAGGGAGGAAAAAGAAGAAAGGAAAGTAGAGAGAGAAGGAGAAGTGTGAGGGATGAAAAGAAATAAGAGAGAACAGAAAAGTGAGAAGAGATGTTAGAAAAGAGTCAGAGGAGAAAGAAGGACATAGAAGGAAAGAGATTAAGAAAGATCCAGAGGAGAGACGGAAAGAGAGAGAAGGAAACACGCACGATATTGCCACTGTCGTGTGTGTTAGGGAGAGAAAAAAAATAGAGAGAAGTTCATGCATGGAATGCATGTTCAGATAGGGAGAAACAGAGAAAAAGATAGAGCAGAGAGAAATAAATAATGAAGGAGAAGAGAAAGAAGAAGAAGAGAGAGAAGAGAGAAAGAGAAGGAAGAAAGAGGCATGCACGACTCTACCACAATTGTGCATGTCCTCAGAGAAGAAAAGAGAGAAGCAGAGAAGAGAAGAAGAAAGAAAAGAGCGAGAAAGAAGGAGATAGAAAAGAAACCGAAGAAGAGGAAGAGTGGAGAGAGAGAAAAAGGAGTAGAGAGAAGAAAGGAGGAGAGAGAATTACCTTGGAAAAGAGGGGTACCAGATTAATTCTTCTCTCTCCTCTCTCTCTCACCAAGATGTGCCTATCCAACTCAATGTAAAAACTCAAACTTTATTTATGAATTGAAAGTATGAGAGGGATCCTTTATAATTAGGTTTAGCATGTATTTATAGAATTGGGCCCAAACATGAGTGGATGCCCAAAAACTATACCAATTGATGATAATTACAATTTATTTTAATTAAATTTTTTTACAAATGGGTACAAAATGACTATTTTACCCTTGCCTAACAATACATGGAATTCCAAAACAGTCTCTGCTGTTGCCCTAGAACGTGCATGATCTTCCATGGATGATCTGGGGTTTCTCTGGTGCCCGTTTGACAAAAACGATAATTGCTTTTTGTAGGGCTCGTCATGACGATCGATTTGATACCAACTTCGAGCCACGGATCGTGTTTTTAAGCCATGATCATGCGACTTGAAATTCATGTAAATCTTAAAAACTTCAGATTGATAGTGTACTCATATCTTGATGTTTCTTCATGATTTATTTTCTGTATTGCACTGAGCATGTTGTCACGATTGCTCGCAATAAACACAGCTCGATTTCATGCCCGGATGAAGATTTTGCAGTCTTGGGTTTTTGGCCGAAATATGAATTTTGGAGGCCGAAATTTAAAGAAACATTATCTGCTTTGCATGTGAAATTCGGTAGTTCATCACGTATGGGGATTTTGACCAATGGTAGCCTTGCACCTTATGCACGCGATGGAACTGGTCTCGTGTCAATCCGATGCGCGAGCATCGTGATATGGCCGCTCGAGTGGGACATGTCGCTGTTAAATTTCCTGCAACTTCTTTTAGAAATCATCAATTTCTCTCTAGCTTTTCTCCCCTCTCGGGAATCGTCATAGGGCGTGCCACATATCAAAACGCTTGTCTTGACGAGACGAACATGCTCACAAAATTTGAGAGTGATCTGACTCAGGACGAGTGAGATATTGCTCTCAAAAATTACTGCCCAAGACTGTAAACACAATAATCATTAATGGTGATTTGGTGCAGGGAGGGCGCATGGGAATAGTGTACGGCTTATCCCTTTTCAGTCTTTTACCCATACCTTTGTCTTAGAGCACCCGATTAAGCTGAAAAATGACCTATAAGGGTTTTTGACCGTGTTGGATCCAATGGCAGTGGTCACACAACAATTTAACACACCAAAAATCGAGTTCTAGTTATAGGGTCGGTTTCAGGGTGTGAGAGACTAATTTTTTTCGTAATTGTTTTTTTGTCTGTACTGCCTTAGAGATGTCGGATTGTGACGAAACTTGACAGGTGGCCTTTTGAAGTCTTCATGAACATTTCCACTTGTTTTAAGGAAATTTTGAGACTGTTAAGAATTCCGCATTGGGGACCCAAGGTGCTAAAAAATGTCTTCAAACAGCTTTCCCCACCGAATGTTGTGCTTCGAGAGAAGCGAGAAGGACAACATTTGAAAAATTTCCTTTGGCTTTATTACTTTTTTCTTCCTAGCCACAGGACCACGTGAACGTCGAGGAAATCCACGCAATGCTGTAACTAGGATGCTTAGACATTTGGATGCAATGTACAAGTCCATCCGTAGAGACTTTAAGGGGAGCAGAGACTTTTTGAGGGATCATGTCGAAGTACTCACCCTCAAGGGAGTATTTGTGACTCTGACAGCTGAGGATCTTGTATGGACCTTGTTGGTCAGAATCAGGCTTGTTTGGCTGCTATGTACCATGCTTTAGGGCACTTCTTCCCATTTAGTCTGAGTTTCTTTTGTTTTTTGGATTGATAGTCAAAGAGCCTTTAGTTGGCGTTGTTTGCTGTTACACCATGTTTTATTTTAACAAGCAGGGTACCTCTGTGGGCCCCATCCTGCAGGTCCAATCGGGGGCTTTTTGCTGGCGTATCCTGAAAGTCTGGGCTTGTCAGCTAGGGAGGGATTTTGGTGAGGCAGCCTCATGGCGAGGCGTCACCCTGAAGTCTCTTGCAGGTTTCGCCTTGGCTTTGTCGGTTTATTGCCTTTGGAGGTGTATTTGGTTTGTCATAATAACTTTCTTGTTTTTTTTTGTTTGTTTTGGATGGTCTACTGAAGGGCCTTTGGTTGGCGTCCGTCCGTGTGGTGCACCAGATTTTACTTGACGGGCATGGTATCTCAGTTTATCGAGGTGACTGGCTTTGGGTATAACCCCTGCTTACTGCTAGCAGTTTCAACAATCAGGATACCTCTCTTCTTTGTCTAAGGCGACCTCTGAGGACTCAATCCTATTGCTGCATAACAGGTCCAAGGTCTAGCTGACTTGGCTTTCTTGGGGTGTCTTTAGCATCTTGAAGTGCGTTTAGTGACCTCGTGGGAATGATTCTCTTCTTCATGAGACTTGTCTTGCCTTCTTGGCAAGTCTTCTGTCCTTTGAGTCCTTTTGGTAAATTGACTCAGGCTGTCAGAATCTTGCTTGATGCTCGTATTTTTGGGTCCTAGTATTGTGACGCCAGGGATTTTTCTCTTTAGAATGTGGGCTGAAGCCGTCTGCGGAGGCGAGCGCTGCATCAACCTACTTATTGATCCAAGCACTCTTTACGAGTTTTTCACTTGGACTGGGAAGTGGCGCTGTAGAGACACTTTTCACCAACTTCCTTTTTGTTTGGGGCTCTTTTACCCGTGACTTTTCAGCCATGTCCACCCTTTTCTTCCATTTTTACTCACGCTGCTCTTTTCGAGTTTTCACCGTGCTCGAGTTTTTATTTACGGAACTCTCTTACTCATGGTTTCGTTATTCACCATGCCCGTTATTTTTACTTTTTGTGAATGCGTGTTTAAGGTCCCGCGCCTTCGGGACCTGTGCGAAGCCTTTTATCGTCATGCGGCCAGGACGTGCACTACAATTTAAGGTCATACAGCTGGACCGTGGTGGTGATGAATGGCAGTCTATGGAGGCTATAAAGTGAGTATGGTGGCATTTTTGACTCACTTTGGGGAGATGGCACGAGGCTACCTACGCAAGATGAATGGTGTATGAAGGGTGGGTGAAAAGCGGTGACCCATTAGCTGACGGCGAGTATGGATGGTGGGATGGCTAGCCGTTTTGTGAGCACGAGTGAGACTCATTGGGGAATGATGAATGGTACTGAAGGGATTCACTGGAGAGTTGATGAAGGTGATGTGCGCATACGGACAAGTTGGTTAGGGAAGATGTCCGTGAAGACGCACGTAAAGGGCGCGTGCCCATGTGTGGGGGTGAGTTTAAGGTCATGCCTCTGGGACCTGTGCAAAGCAGTTTAACGTCATGCGGTCAGGACGTGCACTATATTTTAAGTCATATAGCTTGGACCGTGGTTATGTAGTTTAGAGTCATGCAACTAGGACCATGCAGTTTAAGGTCATGCAACTAGACCTCCGCTACAGGTTAAGATCATATAGTTTGGACCATGGTGGTAAGCCTTTTAATGTCATGCGGCCAGGATGTACACTATGGTTTAAAGTCATATAGCTTGGACCGTGGTTATGCAGTTTAGAGTCATGCAACTAGGACCATGCAGTTTAAAGTCATGCAACCGGACCTCTATTACAATTTACGGTCATATAGTTTGGACCATACAGTTTAGGGTCGTGCACCTAGACCATGGCAGTGCAGTTTAAGGTCATGTAGTATGGACCATGGCTGTGCAGTTTAAGGTCATGCAGAATGGACCATTTGTGTGGGTCGCCGTGTAGGTAAAGCTCTATGGGGGATAGGTTTGTGGATAGCAATCTGACTCCCTAGGTATAAAATAGTTAAGGCTATACACAAGCAGAGAGCTTCGATGGAGATGGTGACTCGATGAGAAGTGGAAAACGGAAGCGGACTTCACTGAGGATTAGGGGGAAAGTACGACTTTCTAAGGTGAAGGATGAAACTCCATGGGGAATAGGCTTTTGGAAGGTATGCTGACTCCCTGGGGATAAGATAGCTTAGTGAGAGACTGACCCACTAGGGATTGAAAGGGTAAGTATGACTTTTTTGACATACATCTAACGGCACTGGGGATGTTGGGCAGCGGCACCGGTGTAACTCCCACTGGGGATGATGGTAGAACAGTCACGACGATGACCAGATTCAGACATGCGCGACACTAGCATGGAGTCACCAATTGCACGAATGACGTTAAGCAGTCGCTTGCGCGCGACGGTAGTCAGAAGTAGCGTTCGTGAGGGTGTTTGACGCGCGACGTTAGTCACGAGCTTTCACACGCATCGGTTAGTTGTGAGCGGCGTTGGTCTGAGTTTGGGCCTCGGGCTTGGGCCCAGCTCGGCCCTGGTTCATTGCTGTTTGATGCTCGACATTGCACTGACGGCGGTAAGCCTCTATTTGGGTCTCGGGTCTGAGCCCGACTCTGTTTGGCTCATTGCCATTTGACCTTCATGGGCCTGTCTGGTATTCTTGCTTTGTGAAGGGCACTTCGAGGAAGCGTCTTCTATATAAGGGAGTAAACCCCATTTTTACCATTTTTTACTGAAGGTAAAACGACTAAGGCTTTTAACAGTAAGAGTTAGAGAACTCCTGGCAAGAACACAAAGCTTTACAGGCGAGATTTTGTCGGCAAGCACGTCGTCTAGAAAGAGCCAGCAGAGTTGTGTAGGGGGCTTCACGAGGGTCACTGCTGCTAGAGTTGAAAAGCAGGCAGTGCGAGAAAAACAGGGAGTTGGCCAGAGTCCGTAGAGATTTCGACAGTGGTTCTGAGAGTACCAAATAAGAGGAAAGAGATCCAAGTTGCCGCAGGGAGCAGTCGGTGAACTTCCACTGGTTTTCGAGAGTTTTCCAGTGGTTTTCTGGAGTCAGGAAGAAGAGGGGAAGGTCTGCCAGTGAGTTTTTCTGATGTGTGAGAGGGGTTTCCCGGTAGGAAGCTGAGAGGTCATAGGGCAGTGAACAACCACTGGAAGATGGATGGTTGCTAGGTAGACGAAGGGGCACAAGTAACCGAAGGGTCTCGAGAACTGAAGGGTCTCGAGAACTGAAGAGTCGGGGGAACCAAAGGGTCGCGGGAATTGAATAGTTGCAGGAACCGAAGGGTCACAAGAATTGAAAACTCACGGGAACCGAATGGTCACGAGAAGACGAAGGGTCTTAAGGAAGCTGAATAGTCACTGTCGTTGGCAATCGAATCGTCACAAGTGAGCATGTGCGACAATATACAGCACAACCGGCATTAGCCCTTTATTAGACATAGCCGGTGTTACCCTTTGAAGTCACAGCCGGCATTGGTCTTTTTGAAGACACCCATCATTAGTCTCGCACAACACTAGTCAGTGCCTTAGTCACGCATGGTCATCAACATGACGCACACGACGTTAGTCATGTGTGGCTGTGGCTGCTCCCTCAGTGATCCTTTCATGAACAGTGGTGAATTGTGTTCTACTGTGATCGTGCATGGCGACGACTTGGGTTGGGAAAGGGTGGTAACCAATGGTGAGGTCTGGCTTATGAAGCCTGTTGGAAGCCAAGTCCTCCAACACAATTGTGAACTCCATGTTGTTTTGTGGAAGGGTATGCTCTCCATCATAGGCCAGTTCCTTGCCAGAGAAGTTTGCTTTGTATGTTTGATATTCTTGATCAAAGCGCTTCCACCTTCTCCTAATGTGAGAGCAAATTTTGGCCCGTAACCATCCTATCCTCCTTAGATGAAAGAGCAATGCTTCTGATGTGAGAGAAATTTTTTGCCTGTAACTGTCCTCTCCTCAGATGCAAGAGCAACGTTGGGGGGTCAGCCATTTTCTTTTCCTTAGATGCAAGAGCAATGCTGGGGTCAGCCGTTCTCTTTTCCTTAGATGCAAGAGCAAGGCTTGATAATATATCCTTGTAACTTCCCTAATAATGTGTTTCTGATTTGTAACTTGTAATTTCCTCAATAAAAGAATTAAGCTTTATTGAATTGACTTGCTCATTTTCCTTTTTATCATCGTTTCTTTCTTCTATCCTTAACTCCTTTGCACGTTGAGTCTTTTAAACACATATTAGAGATAATACTTCTTTAGATATCACCCATTGATGGGGGGCATCGCCTCCTCTCCATCAGAATATGCTAGTATGTAAGCACCATTTGGTGAGACCTTCTTGACTATAAAAGGGCCTTCCCACGTAGGTTCAAACTTTCCTTTACGCCGTCCATGCATAACAATCGGCCTTTTGACAGCTAAAAACAGATCTCCACGGGTGAATGAGAGGACCTTGGCTGACTTGTCATAGGCCCTCTTCATTCTCCCTTGGTTGAGCTCAAGATTCTACTGAGCTTCCAATCTCTTTTCATCAAGTGCATCCAACTCTTGGTAATGAAGCTTGACCCTCTCATCTTTAGCCAGTCCTTGATGTATGACGACACGAAGCAAGGGCAGTTGAATCTCGAGGGGTAAGACTGCTTCACCCCCATAGACCAAGGAATAAGGAGTAGAATCGGTGACATTTCTTATAGTAGTGTGATAGGCTCACAAAGATTTTGAAAGTTTCTCATGTCAATTTTTCCTTGTGTTTGATACTGACTTCTTCAAAACGCCACATAGAGTCTTATTGAAGGCCTTAGCTAAGCAGGTCACCCGAGGGTGGTACATAGTTGAGTACTTCCACTCGAAACCAACTGATTAACCAAACGATCAATATGATGACTTCTAAATTGAGGGCCATTATCCGATATAATCCGATCAGGCACTCCAAATTGGTGTATGATATGGTGTCGCACAAAGTTAGCCATCGCGCCCAGAACTTTCTTGAGGGGGACCGCTTTAGTCCACTTGGAGAAAAAATCCGTAGCTGCCAGAATGAAGAAATCTGCGTCCACTTCGGTTTTCAGTTTAATGTGTCTCCACTCTTTGACCCAAACAGGCATAGGCCTTAGTGAAGATAGTTGAATTGTAGCGCCGAGCTTTGCGAGTGCATCAGCCTGCGAGTTTAATCTCTTAGGGATGTGACTTAGAGAAGTATCCTCAAGCTGAGCCATATACGACTTTGCAGTATCGTGATAGGGCTTAAGAGCGTCATTTCTTACGTCATAGATACCCTTAAGCTGCCCAATAACCAACTCAGAATCGCCATAGATCTTGAGCTGCTCCAAGTCTAGATCAAAAGCTATCTCCAACCCAATTATAAGGGCCTACTACTCTGCTTCGTTATGAGAACTGGCTTCAGTGAGAGAGAAGGATAGAGGAAGCACTCCTCCTTTCGGTGTCATGAATACCACCCCAACGCCTCCGCGATCAGATTGGAACGCTCTATCAAAGTACATCTCCCGTGTTTGAGCAAGTTCTGCACAAAAAACTTCTTCATCAGGGAGGTCACTTGATAAGGGAGATTTTGCCGGTATAGGATGTGTTGCGAGAAAATCACCCAAGGCTTGACCCTTGATGGCCTTTTGTGGTACATATGTGATGTCGAATTCCATCAGCAATAATGCCCACTTAGCAAGACGTCCTGACAAGCATGGGCGTGTCATGAGATACTCTACAGGATGTGCTTTTGATATAAGTCTTACTTCATGATCGAGCAGGTAGTGGCCGAGCTTTTGTATTGCAGGCACATCTTCTTGATAGGGGGATATTTCTTCTCGGCCCCTTGCATCCTACGACTGAGATAGGATAGTGCAGTCTCTTTCCCTTCGTCATTGTTCTGCTCCAATAATGTCCCGAGTGACTCATCTAGAGCAGTCACATATGGGATGAGAGGTTTTCCCAACACCGGCGTAGAGAGTACTAGAGGGTTGAGTAAATAATGCTTGATGTCATCAAGGGCTGCTTGACATGCTTCATCCCAGATGAATGGAGTATCCTTCTTAACCGGTGTGTAAAAGGCTTACAACGACCTGAGAGGTTTGAGATGAACCTGCAGATATAAGCCAGCCGCCTTGGAGGGATCGTAGCTCTTGCAATGTTGTTGGTGATGGCATTTCCTGGATCACCTTGATCTTGACTGACTCAACTTCTAACCCTCTTCCGTGTGCTTGAGTTGGCATAGCAGTGGCGCTGCCCTGAGCAGTACGATGCACATGCATGTGCATAGGTTTCGTCCCAAGGAGGCCTAATCCTGAACGCTTACTCGAGGTAGCACAAGGGCTGCCCCGAGGTGTGACTCGAGTGGATGACCCATTAGTCTTAGGGTGTGTGCGTGAGGTGGAGGCCGCAGGGTCTGCTCCTCTATGTGTTGAGTATCTAAACATAGAGACTTGAGGTGGTGCAGGAATGTGGGGGAACGCCTTGCGGCAACCCACAACAGCGACAAGAACTTCCTTTCCTTTTGCAGAAAGGGACTGGGCAGCCTTTGGGGCTACCTCAACAATACGACCGACAAGTGACTTGCCGGTGGCAGGGTGCATGCTGTGAATGGTAGCAGATGCACTACCAATGCAGAGTGCCTTGGTGGGAATTCCACTAGGGCAAGGAGGTTGGGAGTTAGGGACCTTTAAGTCCCTTCTCACATCTATCCAAGTTAATAATTGGGAGCTAGACACTAGGTCTTTGCTTAAAAGAAAAGTTGGGAGCGAAGTTCGAGGAACTTGTTCTAAGGGGAAGCTCGCCAATGCATGGATGAGAAAATCCCCGATCCAGATGAATGGGTTAAAGAACTCGGAAGCCATGTGGTTTGTGAAAACAAAAAAACAAAGGAGAAACTAGCCAAACACGTACAATCCGAAGACGGGGTAGTAAGTCCCTAGTGGAGTCGCTAAGCTGGTTAGGTTCCTCGATCTCACCCCTGAATTTGGATGATCTGGTGGCACGTGTCTCGGGTTTCGATGAGAACTCGGGACTTGAGATCGCTCTCTCGGGAACCTTGTTCAAGAACAAGGGCAGGTTTACTAACCAATGAGAGTGGAATTTTGTTGTGAGGCAGAACACACCTCACCTACGTCCATGACTCACTCAGGCTGGCTCGTATGGGCACCCTCTTAGATCATGTCGGAAAGCACATTCAAAGGAGAAAAGAGAATAAATAATGAGATGAGGGTTGGGAGAAGGAAGAAAACGAAAGAAAGAGACATTTGACCGAGTGACTAGCTTAACACAGTGGCTAGATTGACATGATGATTGACCTGACATGGTAGAGAGACAGGCACGGTAACGTGGACTGACATAGTGGCAATACTACTCGACGACAGAATACCAACACCAACCAGCCTGGCACAACGGTGAGTTCGTCATGGCTGTAAAACGGGCACGATAACTTAGACCGGCATGACGACAATACTGCTCGATGAGGAGATTACCGTGAAAGTGCTAGACTCGTCCCTTAGTCAAATAAGGGAGGAAGAAGAAAAAGAAAGAGAAAGAAGAGAGATAAGAGAAGCAGAGAGAGAAATAGAGAGAAGAAAAGGAGAAGAGAAAGAGAAGAGATAGAAGAGAAAGGATAAAAAAGAGAAGAAGAGAAAAGAAAAGAGAGGAGAGGAATGTGGAGAGAAAAGAGAACGGAAGAGAAGGGAGAAGAAAAAAAGAAAGGAGAGACAAAAGGAAGGGGAAGAGAGAAGAAGTGAGTGAGAGAAGAGAAGGGAGAGAAAAAGAAAGGTGAGATAAGCAGAAGAGAGAAAAAGGAGAGAGAAAGAACATGGACAACGATGGTTCTGCCACCCATGACAGAGGAAAGAGGGGAGAGAAAGAACATGGATAGCGATGGGTTCACCGCCCATGACAGAGGAAAGAGGAGAGAGAAAGAACATGGACGGTGATAGGTTCTGCCACCCATGACAGAGGAAAGAGGAGAGAGAAAGAACATGGATGGTGATAGGTTCCGTCGCTCGTGATAGAGAAACAAGGAGAGAGAAAGAACATTGACAGTAATAAGTTCTGATGCTCATGATAGAGGAAAGAGGAGAGAGAAAGAACATGGACGGTGATAGGTTCCATCGCTCATAATAGAGGAAAGAGGAGAAAGAAAGGACATGAACTACGATGGGCCTCCATTGTCCATGTCATAAGAGAGAGACAGGAACGAGAAAGGGAAAAGACACACATGGCGCTAGGCATCGTCGTTCGTGTTGTAAGGGACTCGGACATGACCCAACCCGCCACTAGAGAAAGGGCCCGGTTCAATGTCCTTGCTAACGAATGAGGAAAGGAATATTATGCGTGGTGATGAGCATCTATGTGCACAACATGGGGAAGGGGAAACATGGATAAAGACCTGGCCCGCCACTCTGGTTAAGGCTCTGGTCACTGTGCATGTTTCCAAAGGATAAAGGAAGAATGAGAATGTCATGCCATGTGATCGCTATCACCGTGCATGACTGGAGAGGAGAGAGAAAAGAAGTAACAGGATGAGAGAAAGAAAGAGAGGAAGAAAGAGGAATTTAGGGAGGAGAAAGAAGAAAGGAAAGTGAGAGAGAAGGAATGAGAAGAGTGAGGGACAAAAAGAAAGAAGAGAGAGAAAAGAAAAGTGAGGAGAGAGGTTAGGAAAGAGTCAGAGGAGAAAGAAGGAAAGAGATTAAGAAAGATCTAAAGGAGAAAGAAGGAAAGAGAGAGAAGGAAACATGCATGGCGCTGCCACCGCCGTGTGTGTTACGGAGAGAAAACAAAATAGAGAGAAGTTCATGTATGACATTGCCATCGCCATGCACGTTCAAATAGAGAGAAATAAAGAAAAAGATAGAGCATAGCGAGAATAAATAAAGAAGGAGAAGAGGAAGAAGAAGAAGAAAGAGAAGAGAGAGAGAGAAGGAAGAAAGAGGCATGCACGGCTCTGCCACAACCACGCATGTTCTCAGAGAAGAAGAGAGAGAAGCAGAGAAAAGAAGAAGAAGAAAGAAAAGAGAGAGAAAGGAGAGAGAAAAAAAACTGAAGAAGAGGAAGAGTAGAGAGAAAAAGGAGGAGAGAGGAGAAAGGAAGAGAGAGAATTACCTTAGGGAAGAGGGGTATCCAACTCAATATAAAAACTCAAACTTTATTGATGAATTGAAAGTATGAGAGGGATCCTTTACAATAAGGTTTAGCATGTATTTATAGAATTGAGCCCAAACATGGGTGGATGACCAAAAACTATCTCAATTGATGATAATTAAAATTTATTTGAATTAAAATAAATTCTAAAAATTGGTGTAAAATGATTGTTTTGCCCCTACCTAACAATACATGGAATTTCAAAACAATCCCTGCTGCTGCCCTAGAACGTGCGTGATCTTTCATGGATGATCTGGGGTTGCTCTAGTGCCCGTTTGACAAAAAGATGATTGCTTTCTTGTAGGGCTCGTCATAACGATCGATTTGTTACCAACTTCGAGCCACGGATCGTGTTCTTAAGGCACGATCATGTGACTTGAAATTTGTGTAAATCTTGAAAACTTTAGATCCATAGTGTGCTCATATCCTGATGTTTCTTCATGATTTCTTCGCTGTATTGCATTGAGCATGCCGTCACTATCACGTGGCAACAAACATAGCTCGATTTCGTGCTCAGACGAAGATTTTTACAGTCTTGGGTTTTTGGTCGGAATCTGAATTCCTACGATCGAAATTTATAACAACTTTATTAGCTTCATGCGTGAAATCCGACCATTCATCACACATAGGGTTCGGATCAATGGTAGCCCTAGACCTTATGCCCACGATGGATCGTGTCAATCTGATGCCCGAGGGTCGTGATATGGCCGCTTGAGCGAGACGTGTCGCTGCTGAGTTTCTTGCAACTTCGTTCACGAATCATTGACTTCTCTTTATATTTTCTCCCCGCTCGGTAGTCGTCACAGGGTGTACCACATATCAAAACGCTTGTCTTGACGAGATGAACACAGTCACAAAATTTGAGCGTGATCTGACTCGAGACGAGTGATAAATGGCTACCGAAAGTTACTGCTTGAGACTGTAAAAACATTCACGATTAATAGTGATTTGGTGCTGAGAGGGCGCACATGAATAGTGTGCGGCCTACCCCTTTTCTGTCTTTTACCCATAATTTTGTCCTAGAGCACCCGGTTAAATCGAAACTTGATCTTTAGGGGTTTTCGACCGTGTCGGATCCAATGGCTATGGTCCCACAACAATTTGGTGTATCAAAAATAGAGTTTTAGTTATGGGGTCCGTTT
Organism: Amborella trichopoda; assembly: GCF_000471905.2. The sequence goes on from NW_006497463.1 coordinate 1,145,282, forward strand.
CAGGGTGCTAGAGACTGATTTTTTTGAAATTGTTTCTTTGTCTGCACTTCCTTAGACATGTCGGATTGCAACGAAACTTGGCAGGTGGCCTTTGAAGTCCTCATGAACATTTTGAATTGTTCTGGGGCAATTCTGAGACTGTCGATAATTCCACTATAATTTAGGCTCTATTGACCGACTTCTCTTTTTATTCTGCATCGAGAACCCAAGGTGTTGAAAAATATCTTCAAATCGAGACGAAGGCAGACAGTGTCAGCTGGCTTTTCTTCTGGCTGGTTGAATCCGTGGACTGTGATATGCATCGGAGTGAGATCTTCAGAGCCTAATCCCAATCGAGTGAGGATTCTCCTTAAGGTTGACTGCTGACCCTCCATCCAACATAATTCAGTTGATGGGCATGCATGTAATTCACCAGTCACAAAAAGAGGGCTATTATGAAATTTTTATCCAAATTGTATATCATCCTTTCCAAAGGTAATCACCATACATCCGCTCAAGATTGATGGGTCCACCTCGATGGGTTCCACTTCGGGCTCGTACAACTTTGGATCGGAAAGAGCCTGAACCAGAGCCATATGATAGACATCTAGAGAGAATGAGAGAATCATAGATGCTGAGATGGGCTAGAAGCCTCCTCAAGTGCCCTATCACATCATATTTCACCTGTTCCTCATAAGCCTTTTGTGTTCTGGTCTTCTCAATGGTTTGGGTAGTATAGTAGGTTGAGGAGCAGGTTTAGGTGGGGGAGGTTTATTTTAGCCTGCTGGCTGGCCTAGTTGCGTAGCCAGCTTGGTTTGGGTGGTCTGGGTGATAGAGATTTTTTTAAGTGAAGTGGAGGTTTGAGGTTGACGCTTAGGAGGTGGCTGGGTATACAGGACCAGAGGCATCCCAGGGAATTAGAGGATGGGTGGATTGTCTAGGGTATTTGGGCGAGGAAGGAGCCCAAGGACCTTGAGGAGGGGCAAATTGTTTGAAGTATTCACATAAGGGAGAAGTGGTGGACTGGGAAACTTTAAGATGCCGTGCTTCTGAGGTGGAGGTTGCAGCGTTTTCCCCAATCTCAGGCGTATTTGCCCCATGCTGGGTGATGCTTCTGAGATTTGTACCATGTGATAGAATTCCTAAGAATAGAAGCTCTGCCCTCTTTATTCTCCTAGTCTCTACTCAAAGTCGAGTGTTTGAAGACATTTTAAAGCACCTTGGTCCCCCTGTCAGTAAAGCCTAACAAAACAGTGGAAATTTTGACAGTCTCAAAATAGCCCTAGAAATGGCCAAGATCTTCATAAGGATTCTCAAAAGAATCCTGCTAAATTTTGTTTCATTCTGACATGTCCAAGGCAGTGCAGACTGAGAGATAGTTTTTTGACCTCTTGTACCCTGAAACGGACCCTATAACTAGAGTTATATTCTAGGTATCTCAATTTTTTGTGGGACTATCGCCATTGGATCCGGCATGGTTGAAAACCCCCAAGGGTCAAATTTCAGCTTGAACAGACACCCCAAGAAGAAGTTATAGGCGAAAGAGCGAAACAGGAAGAGCCGCACGCTATTCCCATGCAGCCACCCTGCAATTCAATTCCATTAAAGGGGCAGTCACTACTAGTGACTTTCGATGCTTGTATCTCTCTCATCTGAGACCAGATCATGCTCAAACTTGATGGAGCGTTGTCGTCTCATAGAGATGAGCGTTTCGATATGTGGCACGCCCCTCGACGATGCCCGAGCATGAAGAAAAGCTAGAGAGAAGTTGCTGATCCGTGAAAAAAGTGAAGGAAAATTAGCATTGTCATGCCTCGCTCGAGCAGCCAAACCATGCCGCTCGCGAGCCTGATCGACGTGAAACCAATTCCATCTCATGCGTAAGGTCAAGGGTTATCTCTAGTCCGAATCCCATACATGATCAATGGTCGGATTACGCACACAAAGCCGACGAAGTGACTGCAAATTCGGTGGCCGAAATTCCAAATTCCAGCTAAAACTCCAAACTTGCAAAACCTTCGTTCAAACAAGGAATCGAGCTGCGTTTGTTACCCCGCGATAGTGACGACATGCTCAATGTGATCCAACAAAGAAATCACAAAAAAAATCAAGGAAGGAGCACACAATCGATCCAAAGTTTCAAAATACATTCAAATTTCAAGTCACATGATTGTGCTCTAAAAGCTTGATCCATGGCTCGAAGTTGGTATCAAATCGATCACCATACCGAGCCTTACAAGAAAACAATCATCTTTTGATCAAACAGGCATCAGAACAACCTCAGATCACCCACGAAAAATCATGCACGTTTTAGGGTAACACAAAGACTATCTTGAAATTCCACAACTTGTTAGAAAGGGGCAGATTTGTCATTTTGCACCCTATTTTCTAATTTCTTTTAATTCAATTAAATCTTAATTTCCAGCCATTAGGTTTAATATTGATCACTTATATAAATACCACATACCATCATTGTACGCAAAGGCTTGAACCCTTCACAAAAGAGAAGTTTTTACTTAATAAAGTTTCTTTTTCTTCTCATTGTTGGGTCATGTTTAGAGAGAGAGAGAGTAAGGAGAGAGAAACTTTTGGACCGGTACCCCTCGACTCAAGGTAAATTTTCTCTCTTCTTCTTCGTCTTCGTCTGAGCATCACGCAGAGGCCATGCATGGTAGTGGCAACACTGTGCTTGCATCTTTCTTTTCCTTTTTCTCCTTCTTGTAATTCCACTGGTCGCGCATAGCGATGGCAAAGCCATGCGTGAGCTCCGTTTCCTCTTCTGTTTTGCGCGTCTCCATCTCTTTGAGAGGTTTGCTGATGACGCTGCTCATCACCATCCGCAAATGTGTCCTCAACGTCTCATTGAGGAACGCGGGTAGCAAAGCTTATTGCCGTCGGCAAGGGCTTCACCCTGTCGCGTGACTATTCTGTGAAGGATCGTGACAATACTCATCGCCGTCCGTGAGCTTTTCTTTTGTGCCCGGCGCCTATCGCCATGTGCAGGCTTCTTCCATTCGCTTAGTGCCCAATGTCGTGCGTAGGCTCCCTCCGCACCTCTCTGCATCTATCGTCGTGCGTAAGCTTCCCTTGTGCCCCTCGCCCATCACCGTGCACTCCACGAAATGTAATCATCGAGTGACCCATGCGAAGTTATCGCCGTGTGCCTTGCCAGAAGCTATCACCATCCGCAAGAGACGTGTGGCCTTCTCACGTTGCCAACAATGATGCTTCTTGCCATCTGTGGGTTTCTCTTGTGTCCTACGTCTAGCGCCGTGTGCCTCACGGGGAGCTATCACCATGAGCCTCACCATAAGCGATCGCCGCCTGCAAGGGACGTGGTGTCTTCTCATGATGCTAATTGCGAGGCCCACTGCCGTCTGGATTCTTCCCCCCTTTCACCGTCTCTCTCTCTCTCTCTTCGATCCCTTTTCTTCTCTTGTTTCTTTTCTTTTCTCACTTGACTGAGGGTAGACTTGGCCTAGTACTGCCATATCGACCTCGATTTCGAGTAGTATTGCTGTCGCGCTGGTCACGAGTACCATGCCCGTCTTGCTATCACTTCGAGTCGGTAACTTTCCAACTGTCACGCTAGTCTCACCACTTCATCAAGTTCTCTCCTTTCTATCTTTATTTGAATTTTCCACTTCATCATTCTAACCTCTCACATTCTTAGCAATGCGAATGTGTGTTGCCTTAAGACAAGGGTGGGCCTTTCGGCCCACTTATCTTGCAAGTTAACCATAGTAGTGTTGTGAAGAAAACAAGGTGATTGCAGGTCAAGGGACACGAGTCTAAACTAGCTAAAGCAGTTGGGGGGCCTTCTTCGTGATCTAAGAGGGCGCCCACGGGAGCCAGCTCAAGTAAGTCTCGAACCCACTTTAAATTCCTCTCCAATTGGTTGGTATACCTGCCGTTGCTCTTGAGGAAGGTTCCTGAGAGAGCGATCTCAAGTCCAGGGTTCACTAGAAACCTGAGATATGTGCCACGAGATCATCTAGATCTGGAGGACAAAATTGAGGCACCTAACCAGTTTGGCGACTCCACTGAGGACTTATTACCCCTTAGTCAGTTCGCTCTTGTTTGATCAGCATCATCGTTTACTTTCTACACTACTTTCTATGGCACCTAGGTTATTTAGCCCTTATATCCGAGTCGGGGACTTTTTTTATCCTCGCACTCATGACTGTCCCAGGGAAGCGATCAGCTCAAGCTTCCTTCCTTACACTCCTTCTGAGTCGGGACTCACAGTCCGACTCCCAAGCTCTTTCCTAAGTTGGCGCGAGAAGGGACTTAAAAGTCCCTGACTCCCCTCTTCCTCACCCTGGTGGATCCTCCATTAAGGCCTCTTGCATTGGTAACACATCTGCTATCGTACACAGCATGCACTCTACTACTAGTAAGTCCCTTGCCAGTCATATTGCTAGGGTATGCCGGAGGGATGCCCTAACCACTCATGCGAAAGGAAAGCAAGCTGCTATCGCTTCTGAGGGTCTCCGCAAGGCTACCCATCGAACTCCTTCACTACCCCGTACCTCTACACTTGGAGGCTCGGCACACGGAGGCGGAAATCCTGGGGTCTCCACCACACACACACCTAAGAGCTCGTGGTCCGACCACTTGAGCCACACCTTGGGGCAACTTTCATGTTGCCTCGAACTTGTGTTCAGAGTGAGGCCTTCTCAGGCCAAACCCTATGCACTCCGTGCATCCCATAGCTCGGGGCAGCACCAGTTCGACGCCAGCTTGAGCACATGAGGGTCGACCACTTTGTCCTCCCTCTCACCACACACAGCTTCACCTTGTGAGTGATGGGCTTCTACCCAGTCCCGCACAGACACAAGCTCCTGGGTCTCGACCTCCTAAGGTCAAACCAGTTGAGAAAACCTGGGCTGACACTCAGGTCACACAGACAGCTAACCCTAAAGGTGCACACACACCGACTTCGCAAGTTCCGTTCCTAACCCGACTCAGGCTGAGTCATGAACTAGCTCCTTCTTTTGTCACTCCTCTCTCACCAGGCAAGCACCTCGAGACCTGGTCCTCAAAGGTCTTCCCTAAGAGTACCATCTCAAGCCAGCCTCAGGTCAGCCGTGCACCTGAGCCCCACAAAGGAATTCGGGGTAATGACCTGATGTCAGACAGGAGCCTTCAGCCTCCAAGGCAGCAACCCAGGGTTGCCCTCTGTCCTTGAACCCTATTCTTTGCTTCAACTAATAGACATGGCCCTCGCCTGCTCAAGAAGAGCAGGGCAGTCCAAGCCTCAGGCTCCGCTCTGAAGTGGGGTCCATTGCCGCTTCAGGATCAAGCAGAAGAAAGGTTTGCAGATTTTGACCAAAGAAGCCCCCAAGGCAGTTGAGGTTACCACCTTTAGTGATCTCTTGCCTCGTAATCCTTTCTCCCCTCTGCGGATCCGATAGCCCGAGCCAGTACAAGAGTATTACTCGATGATCACTGCCTAGAAGCCACGGTCCCAAGACCGTTGAGAATCGATCCTCATAAGGTCGGCATATAAGGCTCGATTCCAGTCAGGGCATGCTGAGCTCCTGAAGAATGACTTACCAGGCACGACTCGGCAACTCCGGCCATCCATTACTCTACCTGGCTCTGACCTTGTAAAAGAAACGGTTAGTGTCATGGTGATTAATGAGCCGGATGATGCTCAAGAAGAGCGGATGAACAGGTTTAAGGTAATGGTGCAGTCCATCCTCGAAAAGATGGAACGTCTAGAAGCCTCAAGGTCACCTTCTTCTCACCATGAGACCGATTCCTCATTTGGCGAATGCACAGTTCTCAGGCAAACTCCCCCATCGATCTTCCAAGACAGCTCTCCTTCTCGCGGGGTTTCTCAGACCGACATAGATGCCATGGTGGCCCATAGCCTCAAGAACAAGGTCCCGGGCATGCAAGAGGCACTGCTCTACCAAAAGCTGTACCCCTCATACATTGACCAAGTGCCATTTCCCTCGAACTATCAAAAAGGGAAACTCCCCCTATTCAATAGTACCACATCCCCGCACCAGCATGTTGCCCACTTCCAAGCGGCCTATCGAGAGATGGCAACTGACAGGCGACTCCTCCTCTGTCAGTTCGTTGAGACCTCGAAGGGCCAGCCTTCTAGTGGTATGCTCACTGCCCCCCAAACTCGGTGCACATCTGGCAGGAAATGGAGCCGTTGTTTTACCAACGCTTCTACGAAGCCTAAAGGAACATGGAAACAATCGAGCTCCTCACTCTAACACAAGATCCTGGTGAGCCAATTGATAAGTTCATCGCCAGATGGAGAGAGCTGACAACTTTTCATGCTACTCCCATGACTGAAAAAGAAGTTGTCCAGACCTGCATATGGAACATGCTTCCCGAGATCGCCCTGCATGTCGAGGTCTCCAATCCACCATCCATGTCAGAGCTTCTCTCTAAAGTAGTTCATATTGAGGGTTTGTCCAAGCACCATGGCGGATCTCGTCCGCAACCCTCTAGTTCAAACTCCCGTTTCAACAATCGGGGCAACCAGCAAAACACAAGGATTAGTGTGGCCGTCACTGTGACTGACACTAACAAAGCCGCCCCTCAAACCCTGAACCTCTCCAAGGCACAAACGCCTCAGCTCGGGGCAAGCAGCAGTCCTACAACAAGGTCTCGCCTCCCAAAAACATAAAGCGAAGTGACTTTTGGACCCAGCAGAATTACGTGTACCCCTTCGATAAGGAGTCGACGCCTACACTGCTTCGACTACTATTAGAGCAAAACATGATCCAGCTGTCGGAGGTCAGCACTCCAGAACAAGCTCGATAGGAGACGCACGAGAGGTACTGCACCTACCATAAGAAAGCAGGCCACCCTACTAAGGACTGCTATAAGCTCAATGACACTATCAAACCCCTTATTAACAAGGGTCAGATAAAGCTTGAAGAGTTAAAGAAAGCGCTCGGTGCAACTGAGGTTTCTCACATAGTGACAATACTAGAAGATGATGGGGCACCCGCCATCCTCCATGCTCTATTTTCCATAATGCTTGAAGAGGGACACATCACACCAAAGCTGACAAGGCAGCCCAAGTTCTTGCCCCCAGGAACTAAGAACCTCTGGCACTTGTCTCATCAAATACGAGGCCATGACGTGAGCGAGTGCACCGGTTTCCACGAACTCTTGGCAAAGAAGATGCAGTAATGCTAGAAAGCTCATGGTAACCCAAAAGGATGTCCTCAAGTCCCTCGTCCACCAGTGCAAGAAGAACTCCCAACGTAAGCCCCGAGAAGCACTGAGCTAGACCCTCTGCAAGCCCTCTTCGAGACAATGCTTCAACAGGGTCTTATCACTCCCAAACTTGCCTGGCAACCTAAGCTCCTTGCCCAAGGTACGAAAAAACTTTGATGCCCATAACAACAAGTGTGGGGCCACGAGCTGAAGGAATGCTCCGGGTTTGAAGCTATAGTCACTCAGAAGGTATAGGAAGGCCACATCATTTGTGTCATTCCCCCAAAGCACTTTCAAGCCATCCCTCCCATCAGAGAGGAAACCCCGCTATAAGTCCCCTATGAGCATACACTGGACCCTTCAAAGCCCTCGACATCTTAGCCCTGAGAAGTTTATCATGGGCGAAGTTGGCTCAAATCCCTTAAGCGTGAGGCAGTCCACCAAGCTAGGACTACTCATCAGCCCGACAGGGCAGACCAAACCCCTCCGCAGGGATCGAAAAGGAGATGACACCCAGGTCAGCCCGCCGAAGGAACCACATCCCTCAGCCACCAGTTGAGGAAGAATTTCTCAGTCCTATTCCCCCACTGCCGACCTTACAGGACTTCATCCTAGGAGCAGCTCGCCTTATCCTGTCGTCCAATCAGAAGGACATCCCCGAGTCATCAACAGCTCGGGAGTAGTCCAATATGGGTGATGACGCTAAAAGCTCCCCACAACAGTCAATGCCGAGGCAAGACCTAAAATACCCTCTGCACACGTCCAATTCCAGCGATGACATAAAAAGTTGCTCGGAACATGCTAACTCTTCTTCTACTCTCTCCTCTTCTATTTCTTCCACAAGTGCAGCTGGACAGTACCTAGACTTCGACACTCTAAACAGAGAGCTTGGAGGCACCTGCTTTAGCAGGTCATAGCGGAAGCACCTAAGAGAGATGCTGACCTAGGCGGTTGGATCTTGACAGTCGTTGATGCCCTGTCAACCAGAGCCAGGACGGAGCCATCTTCAAGCTCTTATTCCCACGAGGCATGTCACATGATTCAAGTTCATGAAGCGTCGCCTAGTTCGGGGAAAGTACCGAGTGACCCCAGTCAAAGTCATGGAATGCCCACTCTAAGTCAACCCTTTCATTGCTTGGTTCGGCCAGGGTTTAGAAATCGTCTCACACACTGGGCCCCTTCTAGAAGAAAAAATATTAGGATCATGTGTCTATACACTCGAGGTTGATGAGAAGCATCCTGAATCCCCAAACGAAGAGTTGCAAGAGGCTCCGGAGGAATGGGAAGAAGGTGGTCAAGCCACAGTTGACGAGCTTGAAGAGATAACTTAGGGGATGAAGCCGACCTAAGGCCAACTTTCATCTTGACAAAAATGTCCCCAGAAGAGAAAGAAATTTGTATTTCCCTCCTCCTAGCAAGCCAAGACGTCTTCGCCTGGCATTATTATGAGATGCCTGGTTTAGACCCTCAAGTCGTTGTACATCATCTCGATATTGATCAGACCGTCAAACCCATAAAGCAAAAAGCAAGAAGGTTTAGACCTAACCTCGAGATGCAGAACGATGCTGAGGTGAACAAGCTCAGGTAAGATGGATTCATATGTGAAGTTAAATACCCAAGATGGCTGGCAAATGTTGTCCCAATCAAGAAGGAGAATGGCCAAATTAGGGTATGTATTGACTTTCGTGACTTGGATATCGCCTACCCCAAGGACGACTTCCGCCTGTCATTCACCGAGATGCTGGTTGATTCCACAGCTCATTACCAAACCTTCTTCTTCATGGATGGATATTCTGGTTATAATCAAATCAGGATGGCACCAGAAGATGAGGAGGCCACTGCGTTCTTGACCCCAAGAGGTGTCTTTTGCTACACTATGATGCCTTTCGAGTTGAAGAATGCTGGTGCCACGTACCAGCGAGCCATGACGACCATCTTCAAGGATATGATTCACAAGGAGGTCGAGTGTTATGTGGATGACTTGGTGGTGAAATCTGAAATAAAGGACGCTGACGTACAAGACCTTAAAAAGGTATTTGAACGACTGCGGCGTCACCAACTCAAGATGAACCCCTTGAAATACGCCTTTGGTGTACGCTCAGGAAAATTCTTAGGGTTCATCGTGAGGTCAAAATCAAGGCAATTTAGGATATGACATCGCCTATGACCCTGCATGAACTGCGGTCTCTCCAAGTTTAGTTTGCCTACATTAGAAGGTCCATCTCAAACCTTTCAGGGCGATGCAGGCCCTTTTCACACCTGTTGAAGAAGGACCTCCCTTCCTATGAGATGAGGCGTGCCAGGCTGCACTCGATGACATCAAGCAGTATTTGTTGAATCCCCTAGTGCTCCCTATGCCAGTGTTAGGAAGGCCCCTCATCCTAGACATGACCGCCCTTGATGAGTCACTCGGGGCACTCCTAGCACAGAACAATGATGGGGGAAGGAAACATCGCCTTATTATCTCAGTCACAGGATGCAAGGAGCCGAGAAGAACACCCTCCCATCAAAAAGTTGTGCGTAGCCTTGATCTTTACGGTACAAAAGCTCTGCCATTACTTGCTTGGTCCCGAGGTCAAACTAATCTCATAGGTAGACCCGGTCAAGTTCCTCATGACCCGTCCATGCCTATCAGGATGCATGGCCAAGTGGGCATTATTGTTGATGGAGTTCGACATCATGTACGTACCACATAAGGCAGTCAAAGGACAAGCCCTAACAGACTTTCTCGCGGCTCACCCAGTCCCTTCGAAATCTCCCCTGTCAAGTGATCTCCCGGATGAAGAAGTTTTCTATGCAGTACTAGCTCGGTCGTGGGAGATGTATTTCGATGGAGCATTTCAGTCTGATAGAGGGGGTGCCGAAGTGGTGTTCATGACTCCCAACATTGGAATGATTCCTCTATCCTTCTCCCTTTCAGAGGAATTTTCTCATAATGAAGCTGAATATCAAGCCCTCATAATCGGATTGGAGATCGCCCAGGAACTAAACCTGGAACAGCTAAACATCTTTGATGACTCTGAGCTAGTCATCCGGTAGCTTAAAGGGATTTATGATGTCAGGAAGGATACTCTCAAACCTTATCATGACACGGTCGAATCTTACATGGTTCAGTTTGATGATTTCTCTCTAAGTCATATCCCTAGGAGGCTGAACTCGCAAGCCGACGCGCTCTCAAAGCTCGGGGCTACCATTCAATTATCTTCATCAGAGCCCACACTTGTCTAGGTAACAGAATCGAGACATGTCAACTTGAGAACCAAAGTTGATGCATATGAAGAGAGAGATATCTTCCCCGAATGCATGCCTTATCCATTTGGAGCACTCGTTGCCAAGGATGTCATTAAGGCAGAGTAGGAAATGTCCCAAAGAAAAGAATCCAAGGTCGACAAGAAAGAGCCCGAATCCTTCGGCCCAATGTGCAGAGTTCGAACAAGTGGACTGGAGGGAGCCTATCACGAATTTCATAAAGCATGGAAGGCTGCCTAAGGGTCGGGTGGAACGCAATGGTATATGGCGGATGTCTACCAAGTACACCTTTCTCGATGGGCATTTTCTTTTTCATCGATCATTTGATGGGATTCTCCGTCGATACACAAGAAGCAAGAAAAGTACTCGAAGAAGTGCATTCAGGTATCTATGGATTGCATCAGTCCGGCCTTAAGCTCTATGAACGCATACGTAGACTTGGCTATTATTGGCCTTCAATGGTGGCCGACTCCCAAAACTTTCCTAAGAGATGCCAGATGTGCCAAATGAACTCAAGTCTCATTCATCAGCCCCCAGAGCCTCTCCATCCTACAGTATGGTCATTTTTCTAGTGGGGTATTGATAGCGTAGGACCCATCTATCCTCCTTTTTGCTTTGGGTCATGCCTTTCTTCTAGCAGCAACAAATTACATTTCCAAGTGGGCTGAAGCGGTTCCCCTCAAGCAAGTTCCAGGGACCACTGTGGCCAACTTCGTGCGCCACCACATTATATACCGGTTCAGGGTCCCGGACCGAATAATATCCGATAATGGCCCTCAGTTCAAAAGCGAAAACATTGATCACCTGGCCAACCAGTTCGGTTTCTAGTGGAAATACTCAACAATGTACTACCCTCGAGCCAACGGTTTAGTCGAGGCGTTCAACCAAACCCTGTGCGGGGTGCTCGGGAAGTCAGTTTTGAAGTCAAAGAAGGATTGGCATGAGAAGCAGCCTAAAGCTCTGTGGGCCTATCGTATCACCACTCGCAATGCTACAAGCTCTACCCCTTATTCCCTAGTCTATAGAGGCGAGGCAGTTTTACCCCTCAAAGTTCAAATACCTTCTCTCCGTGTTGCTATACATCAGGGACTAATCGAAGATGAGAGGGTCAAGATCTGTTACCAAGAGTTGGATTCCCTTAAGGAAAAGAGACTAGAGGCCTAGCACAACCTCGAGCTCATTTAGGGGAGAATGAAGAGAGCCTTTGACAAATCTGTCAAGGTTCACTCATTCACTCGTGGAGATCTAGTCTTAGCAGTCAAGAGACCGATTGTCATGTATGGGCATCGCAAAGGAAAGTTCGAACCCAAGTGGGAAGGCCCAATCATAATTAAAAAGGTCACACCAAACGGGGTCTATATACTAACAAACTCAGATGAAGGAGTGGCAATGCCCCTTATCAATGGGCGATACTTAAAGAAGTATTATCCTTGATACATCCCTAAAATGCAACGCATGCAGTAAAGAGAAGAAAATGGAAGAGAAGAACATGAAGCCAACTCAAAGGAAGTTCGTTTCTTTCATTGCATTAGAAAAAATTACAAGCCACAATCAAAAGCCCATTATTAGGGAGGTTACAAAACTCTTGCATCCGAGGATAAGAGTACAGTTACAGGCAAAAAAGAGATACTCTCCTCATGAAGAAGAAGAAAAACCACCAAATAAATGCTCTCCTCATGAAGAAGAAGAAAAACCACCAAAGAGGATGGTTACAAGCCATAAAGAAGAAGCCCAACCATTTCCTAGTCAGCTTCAATTCATCTAACGAGGCATGGCTAGCTTCCAAGGAAAGTGGCCCATGATGGCTTCCCTTGCTCCAAAACAACATGGACTTCACTGTTGTGCTAGAGGACTTGGCTTCCAATAGACCATAGTGATCGGGTCTTCTCATTTTCCATCACTCTTGGCCCCCACAAGGCATCGCTGTCCATGGTCATCGTCGCGCGCAACTCAATACCGCACGTGATCATCGCTACGTATGACTCAACCTCGCAGGTGACTGCTGCAGTGCATAGCTCAATGCCACGTGCTACCATTACCACAGGCAGGCTAGTGTCGTGCGAGACAATCACCGTGAGTGGCATGCTCCCGAGCGTGGCTATCGCCATGCACGACCTAGAGACACAGTGCTGCATGCGACTTAATGTCGCGCATGCCCACACAGTGCCCCTGTTCCCACTGTTTCCAATTCCCAGGAGGCATTAACTCCCACGCCTCTTCGATTTCCCCAATCGTCACTCCTCGCCGACGGTCCACCTTCTCATGACTTTTTGCCTTCCCCACAACACTTCGAGTCTCGCCAGGAACTCACTCTAACCGCTGAAAATCCCCGTCTTACCATGTTCTTTCCCCTTTTCAATGGTCTAGAAAATCGAAAAAACCACCGGAATCCCCAGAAAGCTTCCTTATGATCCTATGGATTTCCCTTCTCCATGTTCGTCACAAACTCACCAGAATTCCACTGAGTTGTCAGGTGAACCCACTGCTACTCCTCCTTCTTCTCCTGATAATCAGGACTGTCAGCTCCCCTAACTTCTCTGCAACCTCCCCTTCAGCTTTGGCATTATCGAAAAATCACCACAGCCCTGGCAAAACACCACTGCGACTCCTGCAGCTTCATCAAACAGGTCTCGATGAGCCCTTAAGAAGCCCCTCTTCCCTGCTCAAGAAATCCTTGACACCTTTTGAAAACGCCCGCCAGCACACCGCAAAGGCCCACGACCTGTTGAAGCTCATCAGAAAAGTTCTTGAAGGCATGTCTGCTACAAATTTGGGCCAGGAAATCTCTAGCGGGGAAGCTCTCGAAGAAAGCTCCGCTCTCTTTCTCTCTCTCTCTCTAAAACTCTCTTCAAATGTTTTACCTTTCGGTAAAATAGTAAAATGAGGTTTTCCCCCCTTTATACTTAGCAGTGCCACAAACTGCCCCTCACAAGTTCGAAAAGATGCCGCAGTCCTCATCTTTAGACCAGGCCGGAGCGGGTCAAGCCCAAGGCTCGAAAGGGTTATCACCGTGTGCTGCGTAAGATGCTATCACCACGCACCTTCATCAAGGGCTATCACCGCACTCTTCACCTAGAGGCAATCACCGTGTGTTGCATAAGATGTTATCGTCGTGTGCCTTCGTCAAGGGCTATTGCCTCGTTCTTCACCCAGAGGCAATTGTCGTGCTCTGCATAAGATGATATCGCCACGCGTCTTCATCAAGGGCCATCGTCAGGCGCCCTAGCCAAAGGCCATCGCCATGTGCTTCGTCAAGGGCTATCGTCACGCGACCATCAAGAGTTAACGCTGCGCGCCTCACCAAGTGGCTAATGCCGCGTGCCCTTCATCAAGAGCCTAACACCACAAGCGCCATCCAGAACTTAGCACCATGCGCATGCCATGGCACTCCCATCTGGACCTTCATCCTGAGTCGCGAGCAAGTTCATTCCCTACACCCTAGCCTCACTCCTCTGAGAATCGAGTCCCTAATTATGAGTCTATTTCCCCTGGAGTCACGTCCTCCCCACACAAGGGTCTACGCTGCATGACCCTAAATTGCATAGCCTTGGTCCTGGCTGCATGACCCTAAACTGCACAGCTACGGTCTAGTTGCACGACCTTAAACCACATGGTCTAAACTACATGACCTTAAACTGTAGCGAAAGTCTAGTTGCACGACCTTAAACTGCATGGTTCTAGCCACACATGACTTTAAACTGCATAGCCATGGTCCAAGCTACAAGACTTTAAAGCTGTAACGCATGTCCCTATAGTAAAACGATAAACAACGCGACAAATAGTCCACACACATGACTTTAAATTGTGAAATGGATGCACCCCTTCACCAGGTGTATTCGATCAACATCCCTAGTGGAGTTAGGCACATACAAAAAAAAAGGGAGTCATGCTTACCCCTTTAATCCCTTGTGGGTCTGTTTCACACCAACACCCCAGTAGGAGTCACACCCTATTGCGACCCACTACCCCCAATGGGGTTGCATCTGTCCTCTGGCCTGTCATTCTCAGTAGAATTATATGCACACCATTACTCAACATCCATAGGGAGTCACACTTACCCTCTTAATCCCTCGTGAAGTCCGCTTCCGCTCGCCACTCCTTGTAGGACCACCATCTTCATATAAATCTCTCTGCTTGTGTATAATCTCAACTATATTTATCCTTAGGGAGTCAGATTGCTAACCACAGACCTATTCCCCAGGCAGCTTAACCAACATGGCAATCCACACAAGGGTCCATGCTGCATGTCCCTAAATTGCACAACCATTGTCCAAACTATATGACCTAAAACTATAGCGGCGGTCTAGTTGCACGACCTTAAACTGCCTAGTCCTCGCTCTATGACTTTAAACTGCATAGCCATGGTCCAAACTATATGACCATAAACCATAGTCAATGTCCTAGCCACAAGACAATAAAAGGCTCAGCATCATGGTCCAAATTATATGACCTTAAACTGTAGCGGTGGTCTAGTTGCATGATCTTAAACTGCCTCATCCTAATTGCATGACTTTAAACTGCATAACTACGGTCCAAGCTATATGACCTTAAAACTATAGTGCACATCCTAGCCGCATGACATTAAATTTCTTTGCATAGGTCTAGGAGGTATGACTTCAAAGACGCCCCCAACATACGCTCACACCCCCTTTACGTGCATTTTCTTGTGCGCTTTCCCTAACCGACCCTTTCGTGTATGCGCACCACCTTCATTAGCAAAAAACGGATGAAAAGGTTGGACATGCCCACAAGGTCATGGGTAAAAGATCCCGAAAATCAAGAAAGTTGGTGGAAACTGTATTTACGGTTCCACTTCCCCTGTTCAAGTGAAAAACCGTAAAAGGCCACTTGGATCGATAAAACAGGTTGACGCAGCACCACAGCCTCAACTGACACACAATTGCCAAACAGTTGTAATTCTGGCTGGCTATGTCTACCTAAAATCCTCAACTACTAGCATCGAATCACAACACAAAATGGCTCATTCGGGAGTGAAAGCCTCATAAGATCTCTCACACTTCACCTCCAAAAACAACAAGAGTCCTTTAGGTTGAGGATGATGATTGAAAGATCCCTCCAAAATGCTAAAGATCCCCACAAAGGCAAGAAATTGACGAAGCCAGGGCCTAACCTGCCATAGACTTCAGGGTAATGTCTCGCCATGAGATCGCCTCGCCTAAAACCAATCTTAAGATGGGGCCCACAAGGCCACCTCACCAAAATTTCCTCTAGCGAAAGGCCCAGACAGTCACAACCAGTGACTTTCAATTCTTATATCTCCCTTGTCTGATAACGGATCGTGCTCAAACTTGATGGAGCGTGTGTGTCTCGTCAAGACGAGCATTTCAATATGTGGCACACCTCGCGATGACGCTCAAGAGTGAAGAAACGCTAAAGAGAAGTTGCCGATCAGTGAAAAAAGTGTAGTAAAATAGGCAGTGTCATGCCTCACTTGACCAACTAAATCATATCGCTCGCGAGCCCGATCACCATGAAACCAATTCCATCGTGTGCGTAAGGTCTAGGGCTATTTCTAGTCCGAACCCCGTATATGATGAATGGTCGAATTACGCACACAATGTCGATGAAGTGACCGCAAATTCGGTCGCCAATATTTCATATTCTGGCCAAAACTCCAAACTTGCAAAACCTTCGGTTGGACACAGAATCGAGCTGTATTTATTGCCCAGTGATAGCGACGGCATGCTCAGTGTCATCTAGCTAATAAATCACAAAAAAACATCAAAGAATGAGCACACAATAGATCCAAAGTTTCAAAATTCATTCAAATTTCAAGTCACATGATCATGCCCTAAAAACACGATCCATGGCTTGAAGTTGGTATCAAATCGATCTACATGTCGAGCTCTACAAGAAAACAACCATCTTTTGATCAAACGGGCATCAGAACAACCTCGAATCACCCACGAACAATCATGCACGTTCTAGGGCAACACAGTGACTATCTTGAAATTCCACAACTTGTTAGAAAGGCGCAGATATGTCATTTTATACCATATTTCTTTTAATTCAGTTAAATCTTACTTTCTAGCAATTAGGTTTAATTTAGATCATCCACCCATGTGTGGGCACACTTCTATATAAACCACGTGCCATCATTGTACACAAAAGGCTTGAACCCTTCACAAAAGAGAGATTTTTTATGTAATAAATTTTCTCTTTCTTCTCATTGTTGGGTCACGTTTGGATAGAAAGAGTGAGGAGAGAGAAATTTTTGAACCGGTACCCTAGGCTCAAGGAAAATTTTCCCTCTCATCTTTTCTCTCTTCTTCTTCTTCTTCGTCTGAGCCTCCCTCAGAGGCCATGTATGGCAGTGGCAATGCCATGCATGCCTCTTTCTTTCCTTTTTCTCCTTCTTGTAATTCCACAGATTGTGTATAGCGATGAAAGCGCCATGCGCGAGCTCCTTTTCCTCTTCGATTTTGTGCGTCTCCATCTCTCGGTGAGATTTGCAGACAGCGCTGCTCATCGTCGTCTGCAGGTTTGTCTACGACATCTCAGCGAGAAACGCGGGTAGCAAAGCTTACTACCATCCACGAGGGCTTCACCCTGGCACGTGACTATTGCATGCGGCGATGTCCATCACCGTCCGTGAGCTTCTCTTTTGCACCCGGCACCTATCGCCATGCGCAGGCTTCTTCCGTTCGCTTGGTGCCCATCGCCATGCGCAGGCTCCTTCCGTGCCTCTCCACATCTATCGTCGTGCGCAAGCTTCCCTTGTGCCCCACGCCTATCATCGTGCACTCCACGAGAGGTAATCGTCGTGTGACCCATGAGAAGTTATCGTCATGTTCCTGGCCAGAAACTATAGCCATCCTCAAGAGACGTGTGGCCTTCTCACATTGCCAATGGCGATGCTTCTTGCCTTCCGCAGGTTTCTCTCGTGTCCCACGTCTAGCGTTGTGTGCTTCACAGAGAGCTATCGCTGTGAGCCTCACCAAAAGCCATCGTCGCCCACAAGGGACGTGGTGTCTTCTCATGATGCAAATGGTGAGTCCCACTTCCATCTGGATTCTTCCCCCCCCGCCCCCCCTTCGTCGTCTCGCTTTCTCTCTGTTCGTTCCCTTTTTTTCTCTTCTTTCTTTGCTCTTCTCACTTGACTAAGGGTAAACTTGGCCTAGTACTACCATACCATCCTCGGTTTCGAGTAGTATTGTCGTCGTGCTGGTCCTGAGTACCATGCCTGTCTTGCTACCACTCCCAGTCGGTAACTTTCTAGTGGTCACTCTTGTCTCACCCCTTCATCAAGTTCTCTTCTCTGTTATATCTTTATTTGAACTTTCCACTTCATCATTCTAACTTCTCACATTCTTAGCCATGTGAATGTGCATTGCCCTAAGACAAGGGTGGCCTTTCGGCCCACTTGTCTTTCAAGTTAACCATAGTAGTGTTGTGCAGAAACAAGGTGATTGTAGGTCAAGGGAGGAGATTTCGAACCAGCTAAAGCAGCTGGGGGGCTTTCTTCATGATCTAAGAGAGTGCCCACGGGAGCCAGCTCGATTAAGTCCCGAACCCACCTTAAATTCCTCTCTCATCGGTTGGTATACTTGCCCGTGTTCTTGAGCAAGGTTCCTAAGAGAGCAAACTCAAGCATTGGATTTGCTAAAAACTCAAGATATGTGCCGCAAGATCATCTAGATCCAGCGGGAGAGATCGAGGCACCTAACCATCGGGCTCAGGGGGCCACTAACGTTTCTTCGGTTTTGACTTCTTTCACTTCCCAGTTGAAGAGGATGGCGCGGACTTGCCACGAGCTGCCAAGGCATCAGTAACTATTAAGAATCCAGCTGCTTGGGTTAGTGTCTTTCTCAATCGTCTCCGATGCGTCCTTCTTATATTGGTTCATTCGTGTTCTCGGTCGAGGGCCTCGAAGTCTGGATATTCTCGAGTTGTACCTACAGGAGACATATAAGAGGAAGGGGAAGAAGAATAAGAAGAAGAAGAAGAGTTAGTAGGTGAAGCACTTTTAAGGTCATTCCCCTCATCAGACCTATTTGGACAGCTTTTTATGTCATCACCAGAGTTGGACTTGTAAAGGGATTCTTTTAAGTCTTTCCCCTGCTTAAACTGTTGGGGGGTGCTTTTAATGTCATCACCCTCATTGGACTTGCCCTCAGCAGTAGATGGGTCAGGGGTGCCCTCCTAATGAGATGATGAAGGAAGGATGATTGTGCAGGGGATGAAAGTCCTATAAGGTCTGCAATGGAGGAAGAGGTCTAAGAAATTCTTGCTCAATGGGTGGTTGAGGAATCTTGTTTCTTTAGTGGGCAGCCCTTGGCACCCGTGTTTGCCTGGTTTTCATTGGAAGTGCTTGATTCGTCTCACTAGGTTTGTGAATGCCTTAGCTGGATGAACTGCCGCTCGCTTTATGGACTTGAGTCTGCTTCGCTCGTGGTGGACTATCCATGGCTGGGAAGTCGAGGGTTCAGCAGTATATGAATCATCATTACTTGGGTCTTGGGTCGGAAGGCCCTCTCGCACCAGTGGAGCAATGACTTGGGGGTCTCCTTCTGGAACGTTACAAGCTTCTTGGCATCCCTGTATTTTCTTCGCGATTATGTCGTGAAAACTGGAGCACTCACTCAAGTTGTGGCCCCATATCTAATGGTATGGGCACCAGTGGTTCTTAGTTCCTTGAGCAAGGCGTCGGGGCAGCCTTGTCGGCTTTGGTGTGATGAGGCCTTCTTGAAGCATCATGATGAACAAGGCACGCAGGAGATCGGGCACTTCGTCTTCCTCTTGGACTGTCACTGTGTGGGAAGCTTCTACTGCCCTGAATGCTTTCTTTAGCTCTTTGAGCTTTATCTAACCCTTCTGGATCAGGGCTTTGATGATGTCTTTTAGTGTGTAGCATTCCTCTGTGGGGTGGTTCGTCCTCCGATGATAAGCACAGTAGTTCGCATGGGTGTCGAGTCTAGCTTGATCAGGAAACTTGCTCTCAGGCAGCTCGATCATGTTCTAATCTAGTAATAATCGGAGTAGTGCTGAGACCATTATTTTTCAAAAGGGTAGACTTTATTCTTTTGCTTGGACCAATAATCATCTCGATTAAGGTTCACAGGTGGGGGTACCCGTTTGTATGATTGTTGTTGTTTGCCTGCCTGAGGCACTTTCGTTGTGCTTACCCCTTTTGAGAGGTCCAAAGTTTGGGAGGGAGCCTTCTTTGGATCATTGACAGTGACAGTTGTGCTAATTACTCCTTTCTATTAGTTGCCCCAGGCATTGGTTTGAGAGCTCCCATTACCTCGGTTGTTTCTTGAGCTTGCAGACTATTGTCATGACCCACCATGGTAGCGTGACAGGCTTTCTATGTGAACCGATTTAGAGATCATCTTTGACATGGAGGTCGGATTTGAGGCCTCAACATGTAAAGCAATCTCAGGTTGCATCTTTCACACACAGGTTTGAACTACTTCCTTTTCAGGCATGGGATTAGGATGGCGAGCAGCCAAATCCCTCCATCTTGCTATGCATTGATCCACAGGTTCATTTGGTTCTTGAATCAAGGTGAGAAGTTTAATGGTGTGGACCTCTCTCTCAACCTCATAGAAGCATTGGTGGAACAGTTTCTCCATTTCCTCCCAAGTATGTATTGAATTCGGGGGCAGCCAAGCATACCACTGAAAAGCCGGACCATCAAGGGTTTCAACAAACTGGTGGAGAAGGAGTCTCCCATCAGCCGCTGTCTCTCGAAATGCCACTTGGAAATGGGCGATATGCTGGTGTGGTGATGTTATACCATCAAACAGGGGAAGCTTCCCTTTCTTATAGTCTGAGGGAAATGGAACCTGATCAATGAAGGAGGGGTACAACTTTTGGTAAAGCGTTGTACCCTGCATTGGATCTATTTGCTCTTTAACATATGCGTTACCATAGCATCGATGTCTGCCCGTGAGATGGGGTGAGGGACAGAACTATCCTGTGAGGCAAGAGGAGGAGGTTTCCTTAGAGCTGCATCACCTAAGTGATGGGAGTCGGCCCCATGATGGGATACATTGACTGGGGACCGCGTAATTTCCATGCTATCAATCTTCTCCATCATCGCTTGCACCATCTGCTTGAACCTGTCCATGCATTCTTCCTGGTTGTCATTAGGCTCAGACACAACCATAACAATAACCATTTCCTCAGGGTGGTCAGCCTTAGGTACTGTTGAAGGCTTTCGAGTCTTGGGAGTCATGTGCCGTAGATCAGTCAGCAAGGGCTCAACATGCCCCGACTAGACTCGTGTCTTATATTCCGATCGTGTGAGGACCGGTTCTCGACGGTCTTGGGACCGTGGCTGCTAAGTGGTCAGGTCATCTTCGATAACACTGACCACTATGCAGGATTCACGCACTTCTTCTTCGGTTTCCAAATTTTGAAGAGGGTAGAAGGGGTTCTGGTGAAGAGGGTCGTCGGGGTTGGGTGCCCCAACTGTCTTGGTTGCTTCCCTAGTCTGGATTTGCAGACCCCTATCGTGTTTAGCTTTGAGGTTTCGATGGACCTCATGTCAAACTTGCGATCGAGACCACGGTTAGTCGGCTCTTCTTGCACAAGAGAGAGTTGCTTCCATCAGGTGAAGCAATGAGTGCGGACCAGGTACTGGGGTCAACCTAGGCCGAGGAGAACGAAGGACTTGATTTCCCATCAGGTCTTTGCCCTGAAATCTCTTATGGGCTCCAGAGACGTGACCGAGCTGATGGGGTTGGCTCAAGATGGTACTCTTAGGGAAGGTCTTCGAGTACAAGGGCTGGAGGTGCTTGTCCGAAAGAGGAGGGGCAGGCAGGGGAAGGATTGGCTCATAACGGCGCTTGAGTCAGGAGCTAGGATCGGTTTGTGAAGGCGGCACGTGTGCACCCCTTAAAGAAGGATAACATGTGACTTGGGGATCCGCTCGAGCTCGAACAAGTTGTCTGGCCTTAGGAGGCCGAGAGCTGCGAGCAGGTATCTGTAAGAGAACAGGTGGAAGCCTGCCCCTTACAGAGTGTGCTAGTGCATGCTGAGTAGGAGGACGAGGGCGTCCTCTCTTGTGTGCTCGGGTTGGGGTTACGACAGTGTTGCCTCGAGTGATGAGATGCACATGTGTAACATGTACAGGACCTGGCCCGAGGAGGCCTAATCCTGAACACGGACTCGAGGTAAAATAATGGATGCAACGAGGTGTGGCTCAAGTAGATGAGCCACGAGCCTTAGAGTGTGTGCGAGAGGTGGAGGCCCCAGGGTTTCCCCCTGGCTATGCAATTTAAGGTCATGCAATTCGGCCCTGGCTATGCAATTTAAGGTCATGCAATGCAGGCCATGGCGATGCAGTTTAAGGTCATACAATGCGGACCATGGCTGTGCAGTTTAAGGTCATGCAATGCGGACCCTGGCTGTGTAGTTTAAGGTCATGCAATGCTGACCATGGCTATGCAGTTTAACGTCATCCAATGCGGAACATGGCTATGCAGTTTAAGGTCATGCAATGCAGACCACGGCTGTGCAGTTTAAGGTCATGCAATGCGGACCACGACTGTGCAGTTTAAGGTCATGCAATGTAGACCATGGCTGTACAGTTTAAGGTCTTACAATGCGAACTATGACTGTACAGTTTAAGGTCATGCAATGCAGACCATGGCTGTGCAGTTTAAGGTCATGCAATGCGGACCATGGCTGTGTAGTTTAAGGTCATTCAATGTAGACCATGGCTGTGCAGTTTAAGGTCATACAATGCGGACCATGGCTATGCAGTTTAAGGTCATGCAATGCAAACCATGGTTGTGCAGTTTAAGGTCATGCAAAGCGGACCGTGGCTATGCAGTTTAAGGTCATGCAATGCAGACCATGGCTTTGCAGTTTAAGGGATTTGACCCGGCACCCACTCACGAATGAAAGAAAAACAGGAAGCACCATTGGAAGGATGCAAGCGGGGAGAGCCATCTCAAGCAGAGCAGCCGGGAAAAGAGATATTGAATGAAAGGTGAGGTCATGCAATCCAGACCATTGTTGTGCAGTTTAAGGTCATGCAATGCGGACCATTAAGTAGTGAAGGCATGCGACTCCATGGGGAACAAGGTCGTCACCAGAGACTGGACTCCATGAGGAGTGAGACTGTGATGCAGGGAATGAACTTCCTGAAGAGGCAAGGCAATGGTTCAGAGGGGAGTGCCAAGGCATGTGCGCGGCACTAAGTGTGGAGTGGCACATGCATCAATAAGTCCAGGTGATGTGTTAGGTCCCTTGGGGAAGTACGCGGCAGTAGGCCTTGACGTTTCGTGCGAAGGTGATCTGTGGATGAGATGCGTGGCAGTGACTCCTAGACGAGATGTGCGACGATAACCTTTGGATGAGATGCGCAGTGATAGTCTCTGGTCGAGGTGCGGCAATAGTCTCTTGAAGAGACGTGGGACTATAATATCTGGACAACGCTCTCGGTAAAAGTCTTGATGGGGCTCGCAACACTAGCCTTTTGATGAGCCATGCGACACAAGTCTTGACAATGCACGCGATGATGATGCTTCGGGTCTCAGGCTTGGCCCACCCTGGTCTGGTCTTATCGCCATCAAGAGCTAGGGAATGGAGCATTATTCTGAATTTGTTGGGGGCAACTTGCGGTATCATGGGGTATAAAAAGGGGAGAAACCTAAGTTTACTATTTTACCGAAGGGTAAAACAGTAGAAAGCTTTTTAGAGAGAGAGAGAGGGAGCCAAAGCTTTCTGGTGAGGGTTTCCCGGCCAGCACTTTCTGGCCAAAACTTGCAGAGACAGGTCTTCAGCGAATTTTTTGGCGAGCTTTAGAAGATGTGAAGCTTCGCAGCGTGATTGCAACCCTTTCCGAGAAGTGCCGATGCTTTCTGAGCAAGGGACATGGCTTCTCAAGGCCTTAGAAAGATTTGTAGAGGTGTCCTGTCAGAGTTCCAGTGCTCCTCCGGTTGTTCTGCTGCTGAAGGGGAGGTCGCAGAGTGTTCAGAGGGCTTTGTCAGCTCTCTGGTTGTTGGATGAGAAGGAGATGGGGGCGTATTGAGTTCACCAAAAACTTAGCAGTATTCTGGTGAGCTTTGGCGAACTGCTGAAGTGGGAAACCAGGGAGAAGGGCAATCCACAGAGTCGCAGGGAAGCTTTTGAGGATTTTCGGAGGTTTTTTCCAACTTCAGCAACAAGCAGAAGGTGAGAAGGATTTTTTCGGTGAACATGAACAGATTCCAGGCGGAGGGGGAAACGTCGGTGGGAACCCAGAGGGTTGTGGGACCGTAACGGTCATGAAGACAGATGGTCGTGGGGTGGCGAACGGTCACCCTCCGCACACACGGCAACAGGCCATGCCGCGAGCATCAAGCGATGTGTCCAGATTTCAAGGGTCACACGTGCGTTGCGTGCTAACAGATGGAGCGAGGCATTAATATGCCTTGGTTTGTAGGACATCAATAATCCTTGGCTGACCGCGAGACAGCGATTCCCTCCTAGTGGTGATAGTCTTGCCTTTGACTGCAAGACGGCGATTCCATCTCAGTGGGCAGACGGCGATAGTCCCGCCCTAGTGAGCGCAGTTTCTTCACTGTCCACTTGAATAGTTAGTGATTTTGGATAAAAGCCCTCCGACATGTGCCTTCTCGACGATCAGCCAAGGTCTCTAAAGCTTCCAGGGTGCAGGCTTCTTCAAACAGGGGCCTTGTTGTTATTGAGGATGAAGAGCCCCTTATTACGGAGAATTAACTGCATCCCTTTCCTCAACTTCCTGTCTCCGAAGGTGAGAGCGAGTACAACCTAGTAATCATGGGAAACAAGGTGATCCCTCTTGTCACCTTGAGGGGGAATCGCACACCTTCCGCGCGAAGGGAACCAATCATAGGTTCAGCCTTTGTAGTCACCTCCTTTTTGGGGCAAGTCATTCACCCTTTTGTCTGGCACATTCGAGGAGGCTTTGTTGTATTGCAGGCTATGATTCCCTTTCCTGCACAAGTAATCAGGTTTAATCACTGTAATGTCTCTATAGACAATGATCGTGATCTTCTTTCAGCCGGGCTTATCTCTTCGAGCTGATCATGTTCCCTTCTTTGGCAAAGAGTCTGACAGACAACCTCTTAGACTTTGATGTTCCTTGCGCAGAATTGTTCAAAGCGAACATGTTTGAGATGGCTCATCAAGGTAGGGAAGTTCTGTATTTAGAAGAATCAGCTTCTACTGAGGAATATCCCTCTATCAAACCTTTACTTAGATTCTTTCTAGGGCCTTTAACTGTCACTGATCCTGCGGTGGCACATTGGAGCAACCTTAGAACCAGCCTACCCATGCGTCAATTTGTTCACCCTGATTTCGAGATTTTTCCTTCAGAGGTTCCTTCGATATTTAAAGAAATCGCCTGTTTTGAAAATGAGGAGGACATGGCGATTCTTGAACGTTGCATTGGTGATTTGCAAAGCTTGATTATTGCAGCCCACGAGGTGGGAAAGGATCCATTTTCATCTCAATTGGTGCGTGGGGAATATCCTCCTTTGGTTAGAAAGTTTGCACTCCTCCAGGCAGCAGCTTTGAAGGATGGGATCAAGTGGGCGCAATAGGACCATTATAGGCTTAGCTTTGAGATTTGAACGGATATTTCTATTCGTAGATCTTTGTACCAAAATAGCGGTAGAATCCCCCTTTTTGCATTTTCACTGATATCTGTAACCATTTTTTATTAATGAATGAAATGACTCTTTTATCTTCCCTGTTCATGGCATGTCTTTTGTTCCCTCTTTTTCTTCTTCATTTCATTGCTTCTGCCCTTTCATGGTTTGAGACGAGAAAGAGTAGCCTAATCCTTGCTTCATCTTGTGGTAGCCTGTTGTGGCTTCAATGACCTCGAATGGGGGAGCAGTTGTTACCTCACCCCTGAGTGTTTGATTGGAGAGGGGCTCACAATTCATGGTTCTCATGATTCGCTGAGCCTACTCGCTATAAATGCTCCAGTCTAGAGAACTTTTGGCTTCGATCCTAGGTGCATTGATCTTAAGCTCGACATAAGTCTTAATCTCAAGGACAAACTCCTTTAAGTGCTTTGAAGCAACACGCATAGCCTTTAGCTGATTCTAGAGGTTACGCACCCTGATTCTCAGCTCCACTATGGGGTCTTGTCCCTGAAAGCCCGAGAGTTGCCTCTTGTCGGCTTGTACTTCCTCGACAACCCCGAAGAAGTGTAGGACCTTCTTTTGGCGGTCAGTGCTCTCCTTGTTCAAGGAGGATGGAATTTGGAGCACCTTCCCTAGCAGTTGGTGTGCCACTTCTGCCTCTAGGAGAGTGATGGGGACATGCAAAACCTTTTGCTGGTCTGATGTATAGGTGACCCTTGGTGCTGGAAGGTCCACCTCTGGGGCTTCCTCGGGCTCAAGGGCTACTTCTATCTCGTCATTTTTCTTTGGTGAATTAGAAGTAGAGGGAGAAGCTTCATCTTCGGGAGAGGATACCATGACCTTGGAGAGGTGGTAAGGTATACTTGGGTGAATGGGGGTCAAACGGAGGATCTTGCCTTGTCTTTCCTCTTCTTTGAACATATACGAGACCATTCACCCCAGGTCCTCAACGTAGTCATGAGACAAAGGTCATGTCTCTCTCACAGACTTCTGATCATAATCTTTTGGCTTTTCTGATGCTGGAAGGTCTGCGAAATAGTACTTGGCATCGGCGTAGTGGGTTTCAGCTATGGGGAACGGTTTTTGTCAGCATAGACTGTGTGTTGCCATCCATCTCAATTGTATTTGAAACAATTGTGGAGCGTGGAAGGAACAACACCCTGATCGTGAAGCCAAGGACGACCAAGCAGGACATTGTAAGAGGTATCGGTGTCGATTATAAGGAACTGAGCGTAATCGTTGAGATCACCGATCTTGAGGCGAAGACGCACTGTGCCGGCTGGCTTTTCTCCTAACCAGTTGAACCCTTGCACGGTGATGTGGGTAGGAGTGAGGTAGTCAGACCCTAATCCCAGTCGGGTGAGAATCCTCCTTGAGATTAGGTTAACTGCTGACCCTCCGTCTAGCATGATTCAATTGAGAGGGTAGGCATGCAGTTCACCATTCACGAAGAGGGGGCGATTTTGGAATTTGCCTCCCAACTGAAGGTCATCTTCAGAAAATGAGATTGTCAGACACCCACTCAGGATGGCTGGATCAACGTTAATAGGTTCCACCTCAATCTCATACACCTCTGGGTTAGAAAGAGCTTGGACCAGATCCATACGATAGTCTCTAGACAGCAAGAGGGCATCATAGATACTTAAAAGGGCTGGAAGCTTTCTCAAGTGCCTAATTACGTCGTATTTTACTTTATCCTCGTTCGTCTTCTGTGTTCTTGATCCAATCACTAGTGTAAGTGGTAGGGTAGGCTTAGGAACAGGCTTCGGTTGAGCTCTGGTTTGTGACACTGGCTGACTTTGTTCAGCCGGTGCGGTCTGGGTTGATGGGAAAGTGATAGGGAATTTTATTAGGGATGTAGAAGTTTGAGGTTTAGGTTTAGGGGAAAGTAAAGGATCAGGAAGTTTGAGGACCTTGAGCTTTTGAGGTGTGGGTTATAGCTTCTTTTCTGATCTTAGACCCATTTTCCCCATGCGAGTTGATACTTCCAAGATTTGCACCATGTGGGAGGCCTCTTTGGAACAAGAACTAAAGATGACTCGGTCTTTGCTCAGATTGACAAGGCGTCAGCAGCTTTATAGAAGCCAGCCGCCTGGGCCAGCATCTCTCTGAGGCACTCTTGCTGCAGCATGGTGAGGCTGGTGTCCCCGAACTATTTGTTTAGAGTGTCAAAATCTGAACATCGTCGAGCGGTACCTACAGAAGGAATAGAGGAGGTGAAAGGAGAAGAACAGTTAGAATGTTCCGAGCAGCTTCTTAGGTTGTCGTCGGGATTGGACGTTTGCAGGGGGTATTTAAGGTCATGCCCCGGCTTTGACCGTCAAGGGGTGCTTTTAAAGTCGTCACCCATTTTGGCCGACTCTTGAGATATTGATAACTCAGGGCCGTCTACCTAATTGGATGATAAGATGAGGCGAGCTGCGCCTAGGATGAAGTCCTGTAAGGTTGGTAACGGTGGAAGGGGCCTGAGGAATTCTTCCTCGACTAGTGGCTGAGGAAGATGATTCCTTCGACAGGCTCACCTAGGTGCTTACCATCTCCTTCGGGATCCATGAGGGGGTGTTTGAACCGCCCCATTAGACTAGTGAGTGGCCCTAGCTTGGTGGACTGCCTCACGTTTCAGGGATTTGAGCCTACTTCGCCTATGGTAGACTTCCCAAGGCTGAAAGGTCAAGGGATCTGAAAGATCCAGTGCATGCTCATGAAGGGTTTGTAGCAGAGCTTCCTCTTGAATGGGAGCGAGGGCTTGGACGTGTCCTGAGAGAACCGCACAGACGATGTGGCCTTGCTGGACTTTCTCCGCGACTTTGGCTATGAACCCAATGCACTCCTTGAGTTTGTGACCCACACTTGGTGATAGGGGAACCAGAGGTTTTCTGTACCCTGGGAAAGACACTTAGGCTGTCTAGCTGACTTGGGGGTTACAAGACCCTGCTGGAGAATTACCTCAAAGAGGGCCTGCAGGGGGTCTTGCTAAGTATTTTACTAGGCTTGCGTCAAGGGGTCTTCTTTCACAAGTGGAAGAGGGACCTCAGGGCGTCTTGCTGGGTCTCCTTGAACCTCCTGACACTGCTGCATCTTTTGTGCCAAGAGTTTATGGAAGCCGGTGCACTCCCTGATGTCATGACCTCATACTCGTGGTACACGCACCATAGATTCTCGATCCCTGGAGGCAGGAACTTGGGATGCCTTGTCGACTTTGGGGTGGTGATCCCTCCTTCAAGCATTATAGAGAAAAATGCACGAAGAATAGAGGGTGCCCCGTCGTCCTCTTGGATCGTGACTATGTGAGATGCCTCAGCTGCCCCGAATGCCTTTTTCAACTCTTCGAGCTTTATCTGGCCCTTGTTGATAAGGGCCTCGATAGTTTCATTGGGCTTGTAGCAGTCGTGAGTGGGGTGGGCTACTCTCCAATGATAAGCACATTACTTCTCATTCGACTCCTGCCCCGGCGACTCTACAATGGTGACCTCTGGCAGGTAGATCATATTATGTTCTAACAACAGTTGGAGTAGTGTAAGGGTCCACTCCGTGTCAAAGGGGTAAACCTTATTCTGGTACTAAGTCTAATAGTCATTCTGCTTACTATTTTTAGAAGGCAGAATGGCATTATAGGATTGTTGCTTGCCCCTGGCCTAAGGCGTATGTGCTTTAGGGAGGTCGAGAGTTTGGGAAGCCGTGCCATTTGTGTCAAACACGGTGACGGTCGTGTTGATCACTACCTTTTAGTTGACCCGACTACTAGAGCGAGAGTTTGAGCTGGAGGTTTGTTGATGAGGGTTGTCGTGGTGCTTGAACAATCCCTCCATACAAACTTCCTTAGAGATGAGCTCTGACATGGAGGGTGGATTGGATGCCTCGACATCAAGGGCGATCTCGGGAACCATGTTTCGTATGGAGGTAATGACTGCTTCCTTCTTGGTCATAGGAGTGGCGTGAAAGGTCGTCAACTCTCTCCATCAGATGATGAACTTGTCAATCGGCTCACCAGGTTCTTACATCAAGGTGAGGAGCTCGATGGTTTCCACGTTCCTTTGGACTTCATAGAAGCGTTGGTAGAACAACAGCTCTATTTCTTGCCAAGTGTGCACCGAGTTTGGTGGCAATCGAGCATACTACTGGAAGGCTGGTCCTTCTAGAGTCTCGATGAACTGGCAGAGTAGGAGACGTCCATCAATTGCTGTCTCCCAGCAGGCCCCTTGGAAGTGGGTCTTATGCTAGGGAGGAGACGTGGTACCATTGAACAGGGGGAGTTTCCGTTTTGGGTAGTTCGGGGGGAACGACACTTGGTCATTGTACGAAGGATACGAATTTTAGTATAGTGGTGTCTCCTGCATGCCCGGGACCTTGTTCTTGAGGCTATGGGCCACCATAGCATCTATGTCAGTTTGGGAGACCACGCGAGAAGAGGATTTGTCTTGGGAGACCGGAGGCGGAGTCTTCCTAGGAGTTGTGTCCTCACCGGTCGGGGAATCAGACGAAGAAGGGGACCTGGAGGCGCCTAGGTGCTCCATCTTTCCAAGGATGGCTTGTATCATTTCCTCGAACTTGTTCATCCGCTCCTCCTGAGCGTCGTTCGGGTCATTGATTACCATGACACTGATCGTTTCTTCTGAGAGGCCAGAGTCAGGTGATGCAGCAGACTGCCGAGGCTGGTGAGCCGTGCGTGGAAAGTTAGTCTGGAGGGGCTCAGCTTGCCCCGATTGGACTCGAGCTTTGTATGCCGATCTTGTGAGGACCAGTTCTTGACGGACTTGAGACCGTGACTTCTGGATGTTGATCACCAAACAGTATTTCTGGACTTGATCAGGATCCGGAGTTTGAAGAGGGAAGAAGGGATTACAAGGTAGGAGGTCGTCGGGGGTGGTGACCTCAACTGCCTTGGAGGTTTCCCTGGTCAGGATCTGCAGGCCTCTTTCCTGCTTGATCTTAAGGCGGCTGTAGACCTCATTCCATAATCGAGCCTGAGACCTGGACTACCCTGTTTTCTTCGAACAGGCGAGGGCCATGTCTATGATTTGGAGGTGGGACTGGGGCCCAAGGATGGAGCGTAGCTTGGGTTCTTGTCTTGGAGGCTGGAGGCCTCTGTTTGACATCAAGTCATTGCCCCGAATTCCTTTATGAGGCTTGGGTGTTTAGTTGACCCGGGGCTGGCTCAAGATGGTACTCTTAGGTAAGACCTTTGAATACCAGGGCTCGAGGTGCTTGCCAGACGTCGAGGAAGCAGCGAAGGAAGAAGCTAGTTCGTGACTCCGCCTGAGTTTGGATCCGAGAGGGACCTAAAAAGATGGTGAGTGTGCACCTTTAGGGTTAGCCGTCGAGGTGACTTAGGAGTCAACCTGGGCTCGGCCAATGGGTCTGACCTAAGGAGGCCAAGACCCACGAGCTTGTATTTATGAGGGACAAAGCGGGAGGTTGTCTCTCACAAGGTGAAGCTGTGTGTGCCGGGAGGGAAGAGGGAACAGTCAACCCTCCGATGCTCGAGGTGGCATAGAGCTAGCACTTCCCCGAGTTGTGGAAAGCGAATGCATGGCGTATGTAATTGACCGAAGAAGGTCTGGCCCTGGATGCGAGCTCAAGGCAACATGAGGGTTGCCTCAAGGTGTGGCTCGAGTGGATAGACCACGAGCCTTTGAGTGTGTGCGAGGGATGAAGACCTTAGGACCTCTGCCTTTGTGTACCAACCCTCCAGGTGTGGAGGCTCGAAGTAGTGAAGGAGCATAGGGGGTTGCCTTACGGCGAACCTCAGGAGCGACATCAGCTTTCTTGCCCTTCGCAAGGATGGACGGGGCAGCCTTCGGTGTATCGCAGTAGTATGACTGGCATAAGATTTGCCAGTAGTAGGGCGTGCAACAGCAGGAGTGCTTCCCATGCAAGGGGCCTTAGTGGAGAGCCCACCAGGGTGAGAAAGCAGGGAGGCAAGGACCTTTAAGGCCCCTCTCGCACCGATCCAGATGAGAACCTAGGAGCCAGATCATGAGTCTTAACTCAGAAGGAGAGTATGGAAAGAGGCTTGAGCGACTCATTTCCCTGAGATAGCTACAAGTTCAGGGATAAGGAAGTCCACGACCCGGATGAACGGGTTGAACAACCCAGGTGCCATAGAAATAGGTGCAGAAAGTAAAAAAAGGAAATTGGTCAAACAAGAGCAAACCGACCAAGGGGTAGTAAGTCCCTAGTGGATTCGCCAAGCTAGTTAGGTACCTCGATCTCCGGATCTAGGTGATCTGGGGAACCCAGGATTTGAGATTGCTCTCTTAGAACCTTGCTCTAGGAAAAGGGCAGGTATACCAACCAATAAATAAAAGAGGAATTTTAGGTGGGTTTGGGACTTACTCTGGCTGGCTCGCAACTGAATGCCCTCTTAGATCATGAAGAAAGCCCCCCAGTTGCTTAAGCTGCTCCGGAATCGCCTCCCTTGTCCTGTAATCCTCTTCTTTTTTTTGCACAACACTTCTATGGTTAATTTGTAAGACAAGTGGGTCGAAAGGACTCACCTTGTCTTTGGGCAATGCACATTCAGATGAGAAGGCGATGAAGTGCAAGGTTCGGCGAAATATGAAAAAGAGCAGAGAGCTTGACGTGGGGGTGAGACTAGTATGACAACCATAAATTATCGGCTCGGAGTGGTAGTAAGATGGGCATGGTTCTCAGAACCAGCACGACAGCAATACTACTCGAAACCGAGATCAGCGTATTGATGATAGGCTAGGTCTATCCTCAATAAAGTGAGAGGGGAAAGATGTGGAGAGGAGAAAACGAGACGGCAAAGAGAATGGGAAGTCCGAACATCCATAGGCATCGTGGTGAACAATCCAAGGAGATGGCGCATCCCTTGTGGATGACGCTAGCTCTTGAAGAGGCACTCGGTGATAGCTTCTCCTAGATAGCACGGCGATAGGTGCGAGACGCACGGGAAACAGCGACAAGCACCGAGCACATGGAGGAGGCTCATGGACAGTGATAGGTGTTGCCAAAGACTCTAGCAGGCAGTGATAGGTATTGTTGTCTTCGCTAGATGCTCCGCAGAGAAAGACCTCTGCAGGCAGTAACAAGCTTCGTCATCTGGGTTCTTCGTCGAGACGTCACAGCTATGTCTATGGACAGCGATAAGCAGCACCATCTATAGACTTCACTGGAAGAAAGAGACAGATAAATAGAAGGGGAGGGGAACTCGTGCATGGCACTGCAATCGCCATGCACAACTTGTGAGACCAAGGGAGCAGCATGCATGGCACTGCCACTGCCATGGACGACCTTTGCAAGGAGCTCAGACGAAGAAGAGGGAGAAGAGAGGGGAGAAGAGCAAGAAAAGAAAAAAAAAAAAGGAGAAAGTTTACCTCAACCCTAGGGGTACCGGTTAAAATGTTTCACTCACTCTCTCTCTCAAACGTGACACTACAATAGTAAGAAAGAGAAACTTGTATTAAGTGAAGACTCTCTCTTGTGTGTGTATGCCTCTTCCTCCTTTTTTTGCTTACAATAATGGTACGTATATATAGAAGTATGCCCCAAACATGGGTGGATGATCAAAAGTAACCCTAACTATTGGGAATTAATATTAAATTAAAATACAAGAAATTAGAAAATAGGGTCGTAAATGATAGATTGCCCCTTTCAAATAAGTCATGGAATTTCATAACAGTCCCTGTGTTGCCCTAGGTCTTGCGTGATCTTGCATGGCTGATCTAAGGTCTTTTTTTGCCTAGTTGATCCTAAGATGATTGTTTTCTTGTAGGGCTTGACATGACGATCGATTTGATTCCAACTTTGAGCCACAGATCGTGATTTGATTCCAACTTGAAAGTTGAGTATATTTAGAAATTTTGGATCGATAGTGTGTTCGTTCCTTGATATTTTTCTGTATTTTCTTTGTTGAATCACACTGACCATGCCACTACGATCATGAACCACTAAATGCAACTCAATTTCGTGGCCGGACGAAGATTTTACAAGTTTGGAATTTTGGCCAGAATCAAGGATTCGGATGACGAAATTTGCAGTCGGTCCGTCGGCTTCGTGTGTAGAATCCGGCCATTAATCATGTACGGGGTTCGGGTCAAGGATAGCCCGAGACCTTACGCTCGCAATGGAATTGATCTCGCGTCGATGGGGCTCGCGAGTGACGTGATTTGCCCACTCGAGAGAGGCACCATGCTGCTGATTTTCCTGCACTTTCTTCACGGATCAGCAACTTCTCTCTAGCTTTTCTTCTCGCTCGGGTATCGTCACGAGGCGTGTCATATATCGAATCGCTCGTCTTGACTAGACGAACATGCTCACCAAACTTGAGGGCAATCTAACTTAGGACGAGTGAGATATGAGCGTTGAAAGTCACTGGTCGTGACTGTCCCTTCAATGGTGTAGTGTTGCAGGGTGGCCGCACAAGAATAGCGTTTCACTCTTTCACCTATAACTTCTTCCTGGAATGTCCATTTGAGTTGAAACTTGACCCTTGGGGGTTTTCAACCATACCGGATCCAACGGTGGTGTCCCATAGCAGTTTGAAACTCTGAAGATGTAGCTGTAGTTATAAGGGTCCGTTCAGGGTGCTCAAGGTTGATTCTACCGGAACTGTTTCTCAGTCTGCACTGCCTTAGACATGTCGGACTGTGACAAAACTTGACAGGAGACTCTTAAGAGACCTCATGAAGATCTTGGCAAGTTTTGGGGCTATTATGAGACTGACCGAATTTCTACTCTTGTTAGGTCCTTATTGAGCAGGGGCCCCATGTTGATGAAAAATACCTTCCAACAACGGCGATGGGGTTTTGCCGTCCATGACAAAGGAGAGAGAAAGAAGAAGAAGACATGAACGGCGATGGGGTTCTGTCGTCCATGATATAGGAGAGAGAAAATATGGACGGAGATAGGGTTCTGTCGTCCATGATAGAGCAGAGAGAAAGAAGACGAAAACATGGACAGCAATGGGATTCGACCGTCCATAATAGAGGAGAGAAAGAAGAAGAAAATATGGACAGCAATGAGAAACTTCCATCCATGACAGAGGAGAGAGAAAGAAGAAAACATGGATGACAATGGGGTTCTGTCGTCCATGACAAAGGGGAGAGAAAACATGGACGACAATGGGGTTTCGTCGTCTATGACAGAGGATAGAGAAAGGGGAGAAAACATGGACAACGATGGGGTTCTGCCGTCCACGATAAGAGAGAGAAAATATGGACGACGATGGGGTTCTATCGTCCATGACAGAGGAGAGAGAAAGGAAAGAAAACATGGACGACGATGGGATTCCGCCATCCATGAAAAGTGAGAAGAGACATGAGAACTTGGATAGAGACTCGGCCCGCCACTCGGGTTAAGGCCCGACTCACTGTGTATATTCTAGGAGATTAAGAGAAGAAGGAGGAGGTCAAGCTCAACGATAGACACCGTCATCCATGATTAGAGAGAAAAGAGTAAGGAAAGATCAGAGAGAAAGAAAGACAGAGAGAAGAAAAAGAGGAGAGAGAAAGAAAGAGAGGAGAGAGAAAGAAAGAGAGGAGAGAGAAAGAAAGAGAGGAGAGAGGAAGAGAGAGAGAAAGAGAAAGAAAAGAGGAGGAGAGAGAAACAGAGATGATGAGAGTAGAGAGAAAGAGATAGAAAAAAAGAGGAGTGAGAAAGAGAGAAAAGAGGAGGAGAGAGAAAGAGAGAGATGAGGATAGGAGAGAGAAAGAGAGATGAGAGGAGGAGAGAGAAAGTTTCCTTCACCAAATATTTTTTTAACCAAACCCAAAATTTCTTGTCTCATATATAGTTTTATCTTCCATTTTCATTTTCTATGTTTGTGATTTCTTCTTTTGTTTTTGGTGATTTGTTCTGAGAAAAACATAGGGTTTTATTGGAATATAGCATTTTGGGATATATCAAAAACTTTTGTGTTGATTTTTGGAAAACAAATTGGGTTTTATTCTTACTTTAGGGTTGGAGTTTATTCAGATGTGGGTTGGATTCAAGTAAAAAAAGAACACACAAATGAGATTAAGATTTGAGGTGAACTCACCTAAATTGATGCCCAAGAACTTTTTGTGGTGGAACTCCAACTTCTGTAGCAACCAAGAACGTCTAGAGGCCTTTGGTGTCATCTTTGACAACTAGGAAGATTGAGAGGGTATTGGGGGTGTCTCTGGCAGCAGGTGATAAGAGGGGCGTCTATGGCAGAGAAGAGAGTGAGCAAACGAGAGGGATATAGGTTCAATTAAATTTGGGTTTGAAGCTTTTGGGCCAATCACTTTTCACGTGCAGGTGGGGGTTTTGTTCGATCACAACCCTACATTTCATTAAATTGAAAAATACGGTGGATAATAGAGAGACGATATCATTGTTCCCTATCACCTATAGCCGTTAGTTAGGAAGACTTTCTCGTATATATATGGAAAAATCTGGGGTTAGCCCACTAGCTCATATGAACATATGAGCCCAACGGCCCAGATTGAATTTGGGCCGATTTGATGATTACGGATGTCTCGTAGTGTTTGAATTTTATCTATTTTTTACAAATATAAATCACTTGAAATTTTACGCATATGTTTATAAAACATAGGTGAATCTTTG
>NW_006497463.1:1182081-1199932 GCF_000471905.2 Amborella trichopoda
AGTAACCGTCCGTCGTCCCTATTGAATGAATGAACGAGATTAAGACTTTTAAAACAGGGGGGCTCTCCTGTTTCTGTTTTTCTCCCCATTTTCCCTCCTTTCCCTATCTTCCCTCCATCTCTCTCTCGTCCCCCAAGCTCTGTCTCGTTCGCTCCCCACTTTTTCTCTGCCTCTCTCTCCCCCTTTTTCCTCCCATATCTCTCTTTCTCTCCATCCCAGCGAGCTCTCAACATGGAATCTCGATACAAAAAGTAAAAAGAAGAGGGATAAATTAGCCCTAATCCCTAATCATAATCGGTAAGAAACTCTCTACTCTCTATAAAATGATCAAACAACTTTCTATGTCAAAGCAATCAATCCATAGAGATACTTCATTTGTGTTTTAGAAACCAACCCAAGATACTTCAATCCAAGACCCAAAAAGAAAATCTCTTTCAAGAAAAAAAATGACGTCCAAAATTTTTGCTTCAAGAAAAACAATGGCGTGAAGAAATTTTTACTCCACGTTTCTCACTCTCCCCTATTTTTCCTCCCTCTGTCGTCCATGTCCCCTAAACACTCTCTCTCTCTCTACATATTTGCTTTCTCTCAAGGAAGCTAAAGGATGTAAGAAAAACAAGGATTCAAATTCTTTAGCATGCAAAATCCATAGCTAGAAAGGAAACATACTTCAATAATTTTTTTTAAATAAAAATATTACTGTTACAGTAGGGAAAAATCCTTACTTGTTTTTTTTGTTTCTTTTATAGATAAAGTAAAATGAATTATTAGTATTGTTGATACTATTATATTCCCTTGAATTATTTTCTTAGCCATCTATGAAGATTTTATGTTTAATTTTTTTTTTCATAGATACACTAAAATAAATTATTAGTATTGTTGATACTATTATCTTACTTTGAAAAAAAGAATTTAGGTGTCTATGAAGAGGTTATATTTTCCAGGTGGCCTAAAAAATTTGAATTTTTGCCTCAATTACCTTGTAATTTTTTTGTTTTATCCAATACTGCTTAGAGATTTGGGATTTAAAGTTCTTTTTTGTGATTAATTTTTACACCATGGTAATACCAATTTGTTGTTATTCAATGTCAAAGTTTAGTGGATACTATCATGACGCTAGTTGATTGGAGTTTTATTTTTAGTTTTTATTTATATTTTATGCTATGAAGTCCTTTAGGTTTATTCAAATGCATAAATTGTTTTTGGAATTTCAAAACTCTTTTTTCCTAGTCATAATTGATGCATACCTTGCAATCTATGCATAGTGAGTTATCAACGAAGATTGTTTTTCAAGTAAGCATAGTGAGCATGGCGTGGGTGCCATTTGTTGGATTGGCTAGAGGCTTGGGGGTTGGATCAACAATGAATATGGGTGTAAAAGTGATGCATGGCTGCTGCTCTGTTCCTGATGTGCTTGAGGCTTTAATTAGCTTTGGTATAGGTATGACATATGTTATTTCCTTTGTTATATTGCCAATCCTTTTGTTTTATGCAGGCCCGCAGTCATTTGTAACTTTAGCTAACAAGGACTTTCAGGCAATGGTTCAATACCCAAATATTACTTGGTGCTTACTACAGGGAAGGTTATAAGTTGTTGAATATAATATGTAATGTAACTTATTGTATTTTTCCTTGATGGAATGATCACAATCGTTTTTTTTTTTTTTTTCCAAGAATTGTTTTTACGAATATATGACAGAAATTGCTTAAAATAAAGGAAATTGATGAAAGTCTCATGGCTTCCCCTCTCCCCCCACTCTCTCTATTTGAAATAAAAAGATTGCTTCTGAAGTGAGTTTGGGATCTGGATCAAGTGGAAATGCAACGAGAGCATGGCATCATCATTTTCTCTACTCTCTCTCTCTCTGTGAATAAAAGATTGCTTCTTAATTGAGTTATGGATTGGATCAATTGCTGATGGCATTTCAATATCTTCTCTAACTAGATAGCAATGCTTAGAACCTTTTAAAGGCCCTTGTGCTCACAATAATAGTTGGACGTGTGTGAGAGTATATGAGAGAGAGAGAATGAATGGACTTGTACATTAGTAGAACTGCCATTTCAATTTAAGTTTGACAAAAAACTAAATATAAATATGTCCACATCAATGCATAGATCCCCATCAAACAAAAACCAGTATAACAAAATAATTTGTTTATATCAATGTATTTCTCAAATTCCTTTAATGCGATTCCTTTCCAAATATAACAAAATGGATCTATTGCACCACTCCCATCTGTCATCATCAGCAATCATATGCCTAGCTCGCTACAATAACATAATAAAATATATCAGCCATGTAATATAATTTTTGAGAGAATATTAAACAATTTCTAGTTGCACATAGGGAACTTATATTCAAGGTTAACTGGATTGAAGGACCAATATAATGAAGGATAACTCAAGGCTTTGTAACGTCCAAGCAAGGGTGAGATACTTTTGTTAACTAAAGATAGACATGCATTTACAACTCAAATCATGTTCTGAAAATGTCGTACAGAAAACAAAACAAGCACTTACATTCCACGTGCCCTAACTGGACAATTGTCATGCCAATTATGCTACAAACATTGTACTTCCTTTCGGTTGGTGGCTTCATCTCCCGTTGAGGTTTTAACCTAAAGACTCTTAGTCGGCCCTTTGCATAAGAATGTGGTGGATTGAGTACATTCACATGGGATTGAGCATCAACTGAATTATTGCTACTACAAGGTATATTTTGAATAATATTGCATTGAGTGGAGGGTGTCGGTGCCACAATGTCGAGCAAAGACTTTTATGTTGAATTGAACTCTTTAGTTCACTTGGGTAAGCAAGCTTTCAATTTTTCAAAGAATACCTCATTTCCAAGTGCGGGTTCTACAACCTTTCGAAAAAACTCATAAACCTCATGTTGTTGAATGAAGCCAGGAAAAATAGATGGAGCCAAATTGTTGGCACCACTTTTATCACCCTCAATAACTTTCACTGCTTCCATTATCCATTGCCTCATAATGTAATGAGGTGGGATCTCCATTACCTTCCCTACACAAAATAACTTTGGCATATATGAATAAGGGAGTCCATCATGCTCATACAATTGACATGTACATGTGGCTTTCTTATTGGATTCGATGAATGTAATAGTACGTTGGATTGATCTTCCAAATTATATTTGACAACTTCACCATTGTCCTCAACTAATTGATCCAGCTATCTGTTGACTTCACAAGCTCTTCTTTAAACTTCGCAAAAACGTTTTGAGTGTAAATCCTTGATGCATGCCTCTCGATCTTAATTGTTGTCTTTAGTACCGGTGTGGATGTAAGATTTTTGGAGTCATTTTCTTTCTCTTTAATGAACTTTTTATCTTGTATCTTTTCAATGGCATTAAAAAATGTTGGTATACTTGTTCCTAAATTGACATACATCTTGAGATCTGGATTGAAACTTTCACACTGTTATGTGGTTGTCATGCCTGCCGTGAACTTATCAGATGTATATGCATCAGCCCGTTGACTACAGCATGCATATAACCATGGGAGCCAAGTTTCTGTTTGAAGATTATACTTCGGTCTTGAATTGTTCAACTGTATAAGAACATACTTTTGGAACACATCAAGGAATGATGGGTGTGTACGAGCAACATGACCTAGCTTTGATTTAATCTTTCCCATGATGTGCCACTTGAAGTATGATGATTATTATCGGGAACACTTGTTTAACTACAGCAGTTATGGCCAAATCGTGATTAGTAATAATTGTGCATGGGTGGCGTCCTCCCATTGCTTCTACCCAAATCTTAAATAACCAAATAAATGACTCTCTAGTCTCATTGAAGATGAGTACACAACCAAGAAAAATTGTGCTCACGTGATGATTTACACCTAGGATTGGGCCAAATGATTTACTATAATTTGTTTGGTACGTGGTGTCAAACATTACCACATCATAAAAAAATTGGTACGATGATATAGGCCTTGGATCTACCCATAAAACACTCGTTAACTTACCCAACTCATCAAGTTGTACTCTATGAAAAAATGTAGGATTCAATTCCTTTGTCGAGTGCAACCAACTCATAACAAGATTCCTATCGTTTCTTTTTATTTATTTTTTCTTCCTACATAGGTGATTATCAAGGCCTTTCTCAATGAAAGGGATATTTTTTGCCCCACCAGCCTCTTTGCTAATGTAATCCATTATAATCCAGGATTTAACTATAGATGTCTCCATGGTGTCAATCGCCTTCCTTAATGTATTTGGTATATTCTGATGAGAGCAAATGAATCTTGTTTTAGCTGGACTTGTAAGAACATGAGTACGATCTTTTACAAACTTAGTGACAACCCATCTCTGGTTGTCATCCTTTCTAATACATAACTTTACCTCACATCCACACTTAACGTGTGGGCGAGAAATTTTACTCTCATCGTACATCTACTTTCGAAACCCTTGCCTACAACATTAAAAAACTCAACTGATTCTTTCACCTTTTTTTCTATTTTCAGTACTTCTTCTTCTTATACCAAACCCCGTGAGTTTTGCATACTGGTTGTAGTAGGCATAAGCTTCATCTTCATCATTAAATACCTTGCCCACTCTCAATTGCCGACTCCGTATCTACAGTTAAAGGATCCTTAATTGCCATTCAATGGGACCACTGTATCCGCATCAAGGTCATCCATCTTGTTATAATTGGAGGAGTTGAGGGAAAGGGGGCACACACATACATTGATGTATGCCAATTCAATGCAACTATTTCCTCATCAGAGGGAATATTATGGTAGGATTCCTCTACCATAGCATCAGCATCAAGGTTAAGGGGCACATACAATATATGCCCATTCAATACCACTATTTCCTCATCAGAGGGAGTATTATTGTAGGATTCCTGTACCATAGTATCAGCATCAAGGTTATCCACATTGTTATAATTTGTAGAGTCGAGGGAAAGGGGCACACACATTGATGATGAGGCATCCATAAGACATTTCATTCTATTCATGTAATCCATAAAACAACAACAAATATGGAAACTTTCACTTTCTTAACTAATGTCTAATACCTTGACCACTATTTAGAAGAAATTCCAATGAGGCTCAATCTAATCCCATATAAAACTTCACCACTCTTGTTATAATTGGAGGATTGGAGAAGTCAATAGAAGAAGGCACACATGTTGATGTATGCCCATTCAATGCCACCAAAACTTCAGAATTCACATATACGCTTACATATTGCAGAAAAGCAAAGGCAACCATGGGGACTACGGCTTCCTTTTTTATTGAAGCATGGCAAACTATGACTAGAAAAACAATGTTTTTGAAATTCCCAAAAGAATTTGTGCATTGAGAAAATCTATAGAACTTCATGACATAAAATAAGAATAAAAACAAAAAATAGAACTCCAATCAAATAATCACAATAAAGACATTTGATTCCAAATTTTTGAGAAGAACAACAACAAAGTAATACAACCATGACATGAAAATTAATCACAATAAAGACATTTAATTCCAAATTGCTGAGCACTATTAGATAAAAAAAAAAAAATACATTGTAACTAAAGCATGACATAAAAATTAATTGCAATAAAGACATTTAATTCCAAATTTCTGAGCACTATTAGATAAAAAAAATTAAAT
This sequence comes from Amborella trichopoda, assembly GCF_000471905.2. The sequence continues at coordinate 1,187,709 of NW_006497463.1, forward strand.
TACATTGTAACTTAAGCAAAAATTCAAAATTTACGCAGCACTTGAAAATCATAACCTCTTCATAGAACCAAAAACAATAAAAAGCACGATGATAGTATCTATAATATTAATAATTCATTCAACTGTATCTATTAAGAAAAAAAATAAAAAAAAAATGTGCATTTTGCCCTACTGTAACAGTAATATTTCTTTGTTTCTTATAGAAAAAATCAATAATCTAGGGATTTTGGATAATAAAGAATTTGAATCATTTTTTTTTTTTAATTGGGGGAATACTAGAGTGGAAAAAGAAAAAACAAAAACAAAACAAAAAAACAATCTTTCGACACATACAATCAAGAAAGTCTGTCAGCTATTTGATTGATTGCTTGAGATAGCACAAATTTCTTCAGACCATTGTTTTCCTTGAAGCATAAATTTTGGACACCATATTTTTCCTCGATGCATGGACTTTGTTTACTATATCTAAGAAAGAAACATAAAACATAAAAAAAAAAGATAAGGATTTTGCCCTACTGCAACAGTACGATTTTTCTTTTCTAAGGAAATTTTTTCTTTCTAGCTAAGCCTTTTGGGGATGAGGGAGAGAAAGAGAGGAAAAATGGGAAAGAGTGAGAAAGGTGGAGCAAAAATTTCTTCCCGTCATTAATTTTGGACACCATTTTTTTTCCTTGAAGCATATTTTTTTTTTGGGTATTGGGTTAGTTTTTTAAACAGAAATGCAGTATCTCTATGGATTGATTACTTTGAGATAGCGAGTCATTTGATCATTCTATAGATAATAGAGAGTTCTTATCGATTTTGATTAAAGATTAGAGCTGATCTCAGAGAGAGAGAGAGAAGGGGAGAGGAGAGGAGAGGAAGAGAGAGAGACAGGAGGGAAGGGGAGACAGAGAGGGAGAGAGAATGAGAAGAGAGGAGAGAGAAAGAAAAAGAGAGGGGAAGAGAGAAAAACAGAAGAGAGGAGGAGACATAAAGAGTGGGGGATTATCTAGTGTGGCCCTTGAATCAGACCAGGGGCTAGATTAGGTTTGCCAGCGAATCGCACACATCATAAATTTTGGACACCATTTTTTTCCTTGAAGTAGATTATTGTTTTGGGTCTTTGGTTGGAATATCTTGGGTTGGTTTTTTAAACAAAAAGTATCTCTATAGATTAATTTCTTTGAGATAGTCAGTTGTTTGATCATTCTATAGAGTAGAGAGTTCTTACCAATTTTGATTAGAGATTAGGGCTGATCTATCCCTCATTCTCATTGGATTTCCACGCAGAGAGCTTGGTGGGAGGAAAAATAAGGGAGAGAGAAACGGAGCAAAAATGGGGAAGTTGGAGAGACAACTTTGGGGATGAGAGAGAGAGAGATGGAAGGAAGATAGGGAGATGGAGGGAAAATGGGGAGAGAAATAGAGACGTGAGAGCCCCCCTGTTTTAAAAGTTTTAGTGCCATTCGTCTGGGAATGATGGACGATTGTTGCTCCACCTAACTATTGTTTCTATGCTGGACACCGTCTGGGAGTTTTTCCCTTATTTATTTATATATATATATATATATATATATATATATTCTTATTTTTAGTCTTATTTAATATATTTTTTAGTTCCCCTTAAACACCATGCCATAAACCTCGACCTCGATTTTTTATTTTATTTTACTTTATTTATTTTAATATTTTTTAAATCACCAATTCAAACTGATTTTGATCACTGAACCAGTAATCTGACATAAATTTGTGGGTGAAAGATCAACCCCACTGATCTAGGTTTTATAAAACAGACATCGGCAATTCACCAGTATGGATCGTTGTACTAATGCAGCTAAAAATAAATATAAGAAAGAAAGTGATATCCCTTTCAGTTTTGAAAAAGGTTCATTGAGGATCCAAGACTTTCCACATTAACAAAACAAGATAAACTCTTCATTCAAACATGTACTAATCCTTTCCATCACAACAAAAACCACAGTAGTGCCCCAAACAAACAAATTTCAGAGCTTTTCTAAGCTAAGACTAGACTCTATTTCACATACACGTAGGTATACGTCTATAGATTACTTTACAACATACATAATTATATGGAAATATCCACCTATGCAGTAGCTATAGGGCCCAGGGAAACGGTCTCCATGGCTTTCATGGTCTCGAACCTGGGCTCCTTGGCCTGGAATTTTTGTCCCACATAGAGCTTCATGTAGTCCTCAAACACAAATTTGGGGTACTCAGCAGTCTCTTTCTTGAGAAGGGTAGGCGCCGGAAATATGACAGCATCACTTCCGGGATTGTAGAAGGATGCGATCGACATCCTGTTGCCGTTCGTTTGGGCAACAACACGGTGCATCACACTCTTGTACCTCCCATTGGTGATCACCTACAAGTGCATAATAGTCATTTGTAAAAATATTCTCGAAATGATTTTTACAAGGGGAATTTATCAAAATACACTTAAAATATCAACTATTTAACTTTTTACTTATTTATTAAAATATTCCTACAATATCAACTACTCTAAGCCATAATTATGTGTCATTTAGTGGGTTTATAAAATCAACTAACCCTTACATGGGCACAAGGTTCATTTTGTAAAATGTGTTGAGGGTATAGTGGGGATGTAGAAAAAGGAAGGGACACTTTATGATAGTTTTGTTTTGGTAACAACCCAACCTTTTCATAGTCAAATTCTTTGTTTGGTACAACATAAATGATGCTTCTTTTCTGGAATTTTAATTCTTGGACTTGTAAGTTCAAAAGTAAAATTTCTTAGGTAGGTTGCTTCACTAATTAAAAAAATGTAATTGTGGTCCATGAAAAATGGAAAGGACTTTTTGTTGAGAGATTGGAAACCATAAATTGATCCAATTAGAGATATTCCTTAAGCCAAAAATACCCCACACCAAGGGGCCAAAGCAATGCTATTGGTCAAGACTCAAAAGAAGAAGCACTAGTGTGGGCAAAGGAGGACGACTCCTGTGTGAAGGAATAAAACAAAAAAAAAGGTCATCTTCACTTTACCAAATGAAAGGAACCATACACGAGAGAAAGAAGGCCTCTCTCTTGGGTTGGTAACAAGTGTCCATTTTTTTAACTTTACTTTCGTTTCATAGAAACTGGAACAGAGAGGAAAGGATATGGCAGATTCACTGACAGGTAGAAATATCTGACATCAAATTCTACTTTGGGAACTTGATGAAAGAGAGAGGAAAAAAACTAAAAAAGTACTGGTTCTGGAGAATCACAAGTATCACACATGAGTATTTTCTTTATTTTTATACTTTTTTTTTTGTGGCTTTCTTGGGGATTTGGTGGGTAGGAGGCAGCAGAGTCTAGAGAAAGCTAACAACCAATAGAGAGAGATAAAATGGAGAAGAGAGTGGGAAAGACAGTGGATAAGAGAGAGAATAGAGGATGATGGAGAGGGAGAGGGAGAGGGAGAGGAAGAGGCAGGGGTGTGTGGAAGAATGGAGAGTGCATCTTTTCCAATTTTGAGAAATCTACATGACAAAAACTCAATGTCGCGAAAAGCGAATTTTTTATTTTATCTTTTTGGGCATCATAGGTTCTAAACATTTCATTTTAACGGATCTGGGGTTTTGGTGAAGGATCTCTTCCGATACGTTATTTAGGGTTGCCTGAGAGATACATACCTCGAGTTGGTCCCCAATGTTGATGACAATAGAGTGACGGAGAGGGGGGACATCGACCCATTCACCGTCCTTGAGGAGCTGGAGGCCACTGACCTGAGGGTCCTGGAAGAGCAGAACCAGGCCCCCTGCATCGGTGTGGGCTCGAAGTCCCTTCACAAGCTCCGGGCGCGGGCATGGCGGGTAGCTGCTGACCTTGGTTCCAAAGGTGGGGTAACCGTTCTTACCCTGGAAGGCCTTCTTCAAATACCCCTTTTCCAGACCAAGGTTCTCACACAAAACATCCAGCAGCTTCTCAGCTAACTTCTCTATCACCCCTGCAAATTCCTTCATTACCCTCCTGCAAAAATGTTGTAGATATGTGAGATCAAAGCATTCAAATATGAACGAGGTGAGAATTACAGAGGAAATAAGGGCGCCGGCAACCGTTTGGTGTACTGCAGCTGTTACACAGACCTGTATTCGTGGTCGAGATCGGGGATCTCGGAGATGTTGGAGGAGGGGAGGTGGCGGAGGTAGAAGGTGCTCTCCCAATCCAAGTCCTTAACCTCTTCTTCCTTCTTCAACACTCTCTCAGCCACCTCGTCCTTGAACCTCTTCTCCATGTACTTCCTGTAATGCTCCTTTGTCAAACTCTCCACCTGGTCCATGAACTCCTGAGACAGCCCATGGTTCACCACCTACAAGGAAAAATCCATGATCACCAAACCACTCTAGAACCAAGGTCATATGATCTTAAAGAACCAATTGCAGAAAAAGAAACCGGTTCTTACTTCAAAGAAACCCCAGTTCTCACAGGCGTCATTGATGAGCTCCATGGCGGACTTTCTCTCTCCTCCTTCGAGTTCCTGCAAGTCGACAACTGGGAAAGAGAACCCCATCTTCTCCCTACAAACTAGAGATAGAGATAGAGATCAAGAAGTAAGTGGACAAGGAAATGGAATTAAGCACAGTTTGAGAGAGAAAGACAACTGGGTTTGAGACATTGGAGGGGTGGTTCCCTCGTAATTTTATAGGATGCATTTTAGAGAGAGAAAGACCATTCTAGAGAGAGAGTGTGTGTTGCAGGGGGGCCCTGGGCGACGGTTACGAGGGGGCAGGACTCGTGGAGGGTGTATGGGCGTGGGGATAAGATTTTTAGGGTCGTAATACCACAATATCGTCGCCCACAAACTTTACAAGATTTTGCCACAATTATTACATTAGAGCTTTCTTGGGGAGAGGACCACTAAAAAGTTAAAAAATTAAAAAGTTTATCTGGTGGTATTCCAAGATTTCCAAGTTACTTGGATCGTTGAGTAGATAGTTAAATATTTAAAGAAGATTTGGTTCGTGGGCTGGATCGGATTCACGAACTAAGTTCCTAATTTGTGGATGATGATAAGGAACTTAATGAAGGAAAAAAGTTTATAGAACGGCCTCAATAATTAAATTAAGTGTACCTCAAAAATTTATTAAAATATATTTGTAAGTGTTTATAGATATGTTCGATCTATACTATTTTCAAATCTTTAAATTTTATAATTAGAGATGAAAATACATTTTCAAGTTATCACAACAATTTCTCACACCCAAACATCATCGGCATTGTTTGAAGGAGTGCCTTATTGATTATTTAAGGCCTCATCCTTATACAACCACTCCCATTAATGAATACAATAAGAAGCTTATAAAATAGCTAAATAATCAACAATGATGGAGTAAAATATATTATATAATTTGATGATATATGCATATCGCATAATTATATCATATAATGATATATACATAACCCATAATTATATTACCATGGGTATATAGTCGAATTTTTAAGCATGGCTATATACTTCATTTCTTCTTAACATTCCAGATTTGGTTGGTGGGTTGGGAGTAAAAAATATTATATAATCTAATGATATCTACATAACACATAATTATATCATATAATGATCTATACTACTACCATGGGCATATAGTCCAATTTTTAAACATGGCCATATAATCCATTTTTTCTTTCGAAGATACCAATCGAGTCCTTTGAAATGAATCTCAAGTTTTAGGAACGAAAAAAAAAAACTACTAAAATGGGTGTTTGTATAAATACATAGAGTGATATGCCGGATCACACACTATCTCTAATTTCCATAGAAGTAAAAGCTCAGGTGAAAATTTTCCCATTATGGCTAATTTTATTTTCTTGCTAATTACCATGAGTCCATGTTCATTACACAAAAGTTTCATCCTTTTAATAAAATATTTTACCAATTTATAAATCCCAAAAATACGACCTATGTAAAATAAATGTTATTTTCATGAAAGATAAATCCATTTTGATTAAATTTTGAATTTAATATTATTTTTTAATTTAATATTTTCAATATTTATTTCAGAAGTTATGAACTTTATATATAAGGTTAACTTTTGAATAATTAAATTAGGACCCGGATTCTATGTGGCCAAGCCCGTATATGTAGAAATGCAGGCCTCATAAGAAATCTATTTTTGAGATGGATTTTAAGACTTAATTTTTAAGGACATGCAATCTCTAACAATGGAGATCATGAATATGAAAAATAAATAAATTTTAAAACCTACAAATAATATTTCTAGTAAAAAAACATTTGGATCATTAGTTTCCATTGTTTTTAGATGGAATGCCTATTTGCATCCATCTTTAAGATGGATGCTTTACACTTTTTGGTCCACATATGTAAAAATGTGGTCTAACCTGCATGAAACAATTTTCCATTAAATTAAACTATAAACTAAAATTTATAATTGGGTAATAATATTAAGTAATAGAAGAAATCAAATTTAATTTGTAACTTTTTGAATCATAAAAGGGAATACATAGGATCATTCAGGTTTTCAATTATCCACCAAGCCTTTTATTCGACAAATCAGTATCGGAAAAGTATAAAATGGAATCATTCATCTTGGGTACAAGGTGGTCATAATTAATCTTGACCATTTGATGTGAAATATTAACTCAGTAATGCCACCCATGTTCCCAAACTCGAGCATTAACCAAAACAGTGAGCCACCAAAAGTACTTTTATCAATAAAATATCAAATTGTCAAACTCCTAGTAGACCTTATAAATATGAGAAATAACACTATGAGACCCTCCCACACTCATGTGAGTAGGACCCTAAACGATCACCATTAAATTTTGACATAGATCTTTAGAAAAGTTATGACATGGGTGTGGGACTTGGTTAAATGGGTTTTCTAGAGATATGTGTCAAAATTTAATGGTGATCCTTTGGGGTCCTACTCACATGGGTGTGGGAGGGTCTCATAGTATCATTACTCTATAAATATATATAGTTATATGGCAATAATATTTTATTATTTGAAATAAAAAATATTTTATTAATTTAATAAAAGTAACTTCTTTAATATATTTATTTTTATAGTTAAAAAATCTATATTAAGCAAATTTTACATTGTGTATTATTTCGTGATATTTTTTTAAAAGAAGAAAATTTAATATAAAGCGTTAAACTTTAAAATATTTTTAAAATAAAATTGATCAAAATACATATAAAATATCAACTATTTAATATTTTAGCCTATTTCAATTCCAACTCAGGATCACATGTCCATTGATGGACACATTTTCAATTTTCTACCCAAGACCTTACCTGGTGAAATTAGTAGTTGACTCACAAAAGCAATTGTCCAAAAGTACTCTTATAAATAAAATATTAATTTGGGTGCGGTATATATAAGTTTGCAACCTTTTCTATAAAAATAAATTTGGAATAATCTATATATTGTTTATTTTACTTGGACAGTGTAGATATGACATTTTTTTTTTAAGACAATGTCACTACGTAAAAAGTCTTTTAAGATAGTATTCAATCTACCTGTCAAAATAAAATGAATGGTGTAGACTGCTATAATATTATGAGCAAACTTACTATGCTTCCTCTACAACATAGAAGTTCTATCCTCCCTCTTATCCAACCATCCATTCTGAATAGAAGGCTAAGATTGCTACAATCATAATGTCACGTCTCTATACTATTTTATTTTCAATTTTTTTTAATGAACTATTTTGACACCAAATTTTGGACGTCCATTCTTCTATTAAACTCGCACTAGCGAAAAATATAAAAAAAATATTTTTAATAAAATAAAATGACCAAAATACCCCTAAAATTTCAAGGGGTATTTTGGTCATTATATTTTATAGAAAAATTATTTTTAATATTTTTTTATAGGTGCGCCCCAATGAAAAGATGGCACGTATCAAATTTCATATTCATAAAATTTTTATAAAAAAACTAAAAAAATTATTTTGAGATGTCGGATCTAAGATCAAACGGAGATTAGCTCTCTTGATCAAAATTGGACGGCTGGATGGTAGGGGAAGGATAGAACTTCTATGCTGCAGGGGAAGCATAGAAACCTTTCCCTATTATTATTTCTACAAATAAGATTGCAACTTTATATAAACTTTTCCTATTAATCTTTGAATCTTACTTCCCCATTTGTAATTAAAATATCGCTTTCCAAATATATAGAATTTAAAATATTATCTTTTTATTTTCAATAATTATTTGTGGTTCACAATATATGATTATTATTATTTAACTTAAAAATTGGGTAATATTGTTATTTCAAATTAATTTACTACATGTTGATTATAGAAGATCAAAATCATATGAAAATTGTAAATTTCACACATTAAAACTAAAACAAGCTATTATTTGCAATAATTTTGAAATTCAAAATTTATTCAAAAGGTGGAACACATGAAAATTTATAAGTTTATATTCATAAAAATTCTAATTTCACCTTGAGTGAAAAACAGTGCTAAAAATGTATAGATGTTTAAATGTGGCTATTTTTAGAGAAAGAGTATCATATTTGTCTTCTCAAAATTTTAAATATTATTTAATTACTCAAATTAAAATATTTAAATGCGATTGCTTTTAGAGATAATCTTGGAGTAACATTACTTAGTCAACTGTTAACACTGCTGATGGCTTTGCTGAAGGTGGTGTTCTCAATTGTTTTTTGTACTATTGTATTTTCATATGGAAATGTTTAGATCTAAAATTTTATACCATCTACTTATTAATAATATTGCTTATCTTTAGCAAAATGAAAAAAAAAAAAAATTTTTGAGTAACATAGACTTCCAAACCTACGTACTAATTAATTTAAAAATTTCATGCTTTTACATTCTTCCCAAGCCGATTCAATAAACAGGAGAGAGAATCAATACTTATCATGAGGAGAGAGATACTAAGGACCACTTAAATCACGCAATGAATGAATGTGTAGTTGCCAAAATTGGAGGATATTCCGCTTTGAATTTGCTCCTTTCCCTTTCTTTCATGTGCACAATGGCCTACTAATGGGGCAGGTGCTTGTGATGTGCCTCCTTGAGAAATTCAGGTCGGGCATGTGGTGTAGGGTCATACGGGACTCAACTGGTGGTTTGATTGTTGTTTTTTTCAAGCACTTTGGCTTTGTCTCTAATAATATTTTGCGCTTGTAAAAGGCATTAATGAGGTTCATAAGAGAAACTGCTCCTCAATACAAATAGAAAGTGACTTTGCCTTTTTAGTGAATGTCATTCAGAACCGTTGTCAAAGCTACTTGGTGGTTACAGACGATTGCTGATAATTGCCGCATCTGACTTTCGACCCTTCAATGGTCCATTGCGCATGTCTACCATGAGGTAAATATGGTTGCTGATGCTCTAGAGAGCAGCTGATTGCCCAAGTGCTACTGTATGGCACCACCGTCCACCAGACTTTATCACTCCTTTACTTTTCCTTTATCTAACGCAACTGCCCAATTTTAAGGTTGTGTGATGCATTGTAATTCTTTTTTATTTTAATTAATGAAAAAACAGGTAAGGTGCCTCATCCCCCACTGACTTACTCAAAAAAAAAAAATAGGTCAGGCGCTTGTGAGAAGACCTAATTTTAAATTTTTTATATTTTATTACCTGATTTATTCCAATTTTATTCTAAAACAATTGGATGCTAGAGTTACTTTGGAAAATTATTTTTTGTTAATTTTTAGGATAGACAAAATTTTATATTCTTATTTCTTTTTATAAATTTATGCTATGGTAAAACAATTTGATTGTTTAAATATTCTTAGATATCCCCAATTTTGAATTAATTTTGTCATGAAATTCAGGGATATATGAATTGAGACAACTATACATTATAAATTCTGTAGTATCAATATACTTAGTATTAGAAATAATTATTGCCAATTTAAAAAAAGAAATTTGAAGATTTAGGAAAAACACAATATGAGAGTCCTATTTTCCCACTTTTGAAAGAAACAAAATTCAGACGTAGTTAGGGTTGGTGACAGAGATAAATTTGTTGAAAGTAGGTAGTGATTGATAATGGAATATGAATGAAGTAAATTAAGAAAAATTCCAAGTCATACTCCTAGATTTACCTTTTTTTGTTTGACTGGTTTTACGAGTCGCTACTTCTCTTCTCGATATACTCCTGGAAAATGAGCTATCAAACTCCAATAAACAAAAGCCAATTTGTACTTCTCTCTAGAGCCAAAAGTCTCCCTCTCTCTGTCTCTTGGTGGGGTTTTGGAGAGAGAGAAATGGGGCCTACTTTTGGTGGCTCTTTTTAAGGATTCGTCTCTCCCAATACAAAATCCAGGGCGGCCATAATCCGCTATCTCCTCCTGTCTCTTCGGCGTGCATAGTGGACTAGGACCATCACCACTAACTCTCTCTCTCTTTCCTCTTGTTCTCCCAAGTCTATCCCCTCTCTCTTCTTGTTAGTTGGAGGGGTGGCAACTGATCGGGTTCAGTTGGATCCGGACCCAAATAGTATTTGGGTCTAAAATTTGGATTTATATCCTAACCTGAGGTCAGGTCCATCCGTCAAGTCCTAGGTTTAGTCGGGTTCATTGCCACCCCTCCGTTTATGTGAGACATGTGGGCTATGACGATGAGATTTTTTCTCTTATTTTTTATTTTTATTTTTATTTTTTGCCCTGTTTGTTTACGGTCGGATACCCATATTATTGGCAACATTTACAATATTGCACAACATTTATGAGTACCCACATTCCTTACTGTTTCACGTAATAACTGGAAATTCCTAAGAAACAAAGTACTGGAAACATTTATGAAGACCTACATACACCCATATTATTCGGCTCAGGTCCGGCTAGACCCCCACCAAGCAGTATTTGGGTCCATGTTTTGGACCTGGACCCGACCTTTTGGGTCCAAAATTTGAACCTATACCCGAACCGAAGGTCGGGTCCATCACCACCGCTATATTTACTTATCCTTTTTTTCTCTCTTAGTGTAGGAAAGCATGAACTAGGAATAGAACCTGGCCCTAGGTCAGGTGGGCCAGGCTAAGTTACCTGGACTAGGTATGAGTAACCCGGTCCTGGCCATAGTCAGCCACTTGGGGAATAATAATACATCGGCTAACCAAAACATCGATAATAAATCAATTTTATTTCAAAACTTCGGGAAAAAGAATTGGATAAAAAATACATATCGCCAAAAATAAGTAAGTTGTAAAATTGTGAATATTTTGTATTTGGCTTAAAAAAGAAAAAATCAGATATATAAAGATGACATAATATAGGATTATGATTTATAGTTATTGTACATGTACATTAAAGCCATTAAACAATAATTTTAAGCCTTACATAATGGCATTAAGGAAAAAATAGATATAAATTTGCGACCTTAAAATGTAGAATTAAAGGTGCTCCTAAAAAAATCCATCATAAAAGATTGTTTAGATGTTGTCTCGACATCGGGATGTATGTATATGAAAAGACAAAAAAGATTTGGAGCCCTCGAAATAGTGTATCTTGCAACAAATTATCTTGACCGTCCAGTTTTAAGATTTTCATATGTTTATAAATCTACTTGATTTGAACCATTTTTAGAGTTTAAAATTTTTAATTAGAGATGAAAATAGATTCTCAAGGCATCTTAAGAATTTTTTATATTAAAATTACATTTATGATAAATTTAGAGGTGGGCCTTAATTGGATTGTTTAAGGTTGCAACCTTATGTAAACCACACCCTTAAAGTAATATTTGACACTTTATTGTCCAAACTTTCAATAAATCTACCAATAATGTTTACTCTATTATGAGATGTGACAACAAAAAACATATCATGGATTTCTTAAGAGCATAAAATGGAACATTAACAATAAACTAAACATAAGAACTACATTAATAAAAAAAAGTACAGTAAATCAAGGTACAAGATTATTGTTTAAAGAAAAAAACAAAAAAAGAACCCTCAATATAGGATTACAATTAAATAAAACAAAAAATGAAGATCCAAATATGTTAAATAATGGTCTACCCAAAATGCCATGTTGTATACACCAATGAAATAAAAAAAATAAAAAATAAAAAATGAAATCATTCAAACTTCTCTATGCATGAAGTAAGCAACAAAATTCTTAAGCAAATTTTGATTCTCACGTAGAATTCCTAATGTTGTATACACCAATGAAATAAAAAATAAAATAAAAATGAATCAATCAAAGTTCTCTAATGACATCAATAAGCAACAAAATTCTTAAAGACAAATTTTTGAATCTTAACATTAGAAATTT
>NW_006497463.1:1199952-1216999 GCF_000471905.2 Amborella trichopoda
GAATATCTCTCTTGTCTCTTTATAAAGGACTCTGTAGTTAAATTAATATATAATAATAATATATATATATATATATATATATATATATATTTCATTGGGGAATATATTGCTTGTATTTTTTTGATATTCTTTTTAAGAGAACTTATTGGTAAAATGTTTTGTGGAATTTTCTGTTAAATCAAGATTGTTAATTTACTTTCATTGTTAATGTGCTTATCTTTGAGCTAAAATTCAATAATATTAATTTAATGAAGAAATAAAATTCTAGGGAAGAAGTTTTTTTTGAAAAGTTTTTTTTTGAAAAAAAATAAAATATAAATTTATATTGGTTCCATTAAAAAAAAACGATTTTTTTAAGATCTTTTGAAAAATCAAAGTTATTAATGGTTCTGACTTTTTGAAAAAAATATTGTGCTTTGAATGGAGACTTGCTACTATATTTTTAATTGGGCAGTTGGCCAAAAAGTACTTAAAAAATATAATAATTATAAAAAGTCCTAAAAATATGAAAAAATAAATAATTGAAGTGAAATAAACAAAACACATCTAGTGACGTTAAAAGAGCAGTGAAAAAAATATATTTTGAAAAATATCAATTTGTGGTCAGAGGTATTTTAAAAATAATCCAAAAAGAACGAATAATTTTAAAATAAATATTTATGACCAATACACTTTCCCATCTTTGCCAAAATAATATAAATATGAAGAAAAGTAGTCCCAATAAATTTCTTATGATTTTTTCTAATTTTTTATCTATATTTCAAGGTTCAAACCTTAACGACTAAAACTCGAGATGTAATCGAGCTAACCAGGCTAACTGGCTAGGTAGACCAGAAAACAACCAGATGAAAGGAACCCAGCAAAATAGTAGAAAAATGCCTGAGTAGAAGGCCTACTAGGGCATGCCCGCTAGGGGGTCCAACCCCTGTCGGTTAGACCTCCAAAACCGGCTGAAAACCGACTCACCCGGGGCCGAGTTTTGGTAACCTTTCCAGGTCCGGCAGTTTTTCCACACTCCTCCGGGTCTCCCTGCTCTCTAAGTCAGTCACTCCTTACTTTCTCACTTTGATTCTCTAAGTCAGTCCCTCTTTACTTTCTCACTTTGATTCTCTAAGTCAGTCACTCCTTACTTTCTCACTTTGATTCTTCCTGCGCACTGTGTGGGGCAGCCTGATTATGACCAAGGCGGCGGCTCTCGTGACCGAAAGCAGCCCCACGATTTGCAATTACGGTGGACTCCATCCACTACTGCTAATTAATGCCTATTGCTTTCTTTTTCTTTTTCTCATGCCTATTACTTTCTTTTCCTTGTCCTTGAAGTCATCAACCACTAAGATTTTCTTTTTCTTTACATGTATTTTTGACCGGCGTATTGGTACAATCAAACGCATATACCTAAATTGCAAACCTCATAATGGTGTCACATTTTGAGCGACACACTTCTTTGCTTTGGACTTTTACTAGCTTATGGAGTATTTCTTCGTAAGGAAATTTCCTATATGTTTCTAGTTACATATAATTTATCAAACTTTCAATCTTGTCATTTTCATGTTACCAATATTTACTAAATAATAGCTATTCAATTGGTGTAGGCATTGTTTGCCTCGAAATAAGAAATGAATCTATGTTCATTTTAAAATGCGTATTATTCTTTTTTAAAACATAGATGGTCATCTCATTCTTCTAGCATTTCACAAACGGCATTACATGTAATCTATGGTCGATGGTAGTTTGGCTGCCAGTTCGATCGTAATTTTGTGCCCTCAACCGTATGGAGATAAGGGCCTTGCTCCATATAGTTGGCTCAGGCCTGGCCTAGCCCTAAAACGCTTAGAGCCGGCTAGGCAGGGCCAAAAAAAAATATAAAAAAAATGAAAAGACAAATAAAAAAGGCCTAGCTGGGCCGGACTAACCTGGTTGTGGCAGGCCGCCCAGCCCTAAGGTCACCGTCTTATTGAGAAAACCTATTTATAATATTTTTACGCCTCACCTTGGTTAAAACTTTAGCCAAAATTACCTTTTGCCATGCAACGTGGAAGTTAAACTTCCGTTGCATCACACATTTCGTGCTAAATGCTATCGAAAGTGAATATTATAAAATGGGAGTGGATTGTATAAGGTTGGGGCCCTAAATAATCAAAGTAATGCTTATTTTGAAAAGAGTTTCGTTAAATGTTATTTCAGTATTGAAAATCTTTGTAATGACTTAAACTATATTTTCATCTTTACTTATAAAATTTAAAGATTCATAAATAGTATAAATCGAGAAGATCTATGAACATTTGATAAGCTTGAAAATTGACAGTCTAGAGAATGTATTACAAAATGTACCATTTCAAAGACTTAAAATCTATTGTTTCTCATGTTCACACATCTTGAGGTCGAGATGATTGACTTGAGGATTTTTACATATCAAAACTACTTCTTCTAGTGAGTTTTTGAGGTGTCTCTTAATTTGATTGTTTAGGCATCACCCTTATATAAACTCTTTCGTTAGAGTGATTTACGTAGAGACCCTAACATTTTAGGTAAAATACAAAATACTCTGTTTATAGGTAAAAATTACAAAGAAGACCGGTCAACCCACATTTTTTTATTTTTCCAACTTTTCCCTCGGTTAACCCAAATTTTGTTTTATTTTTTTGTTTTTTTTATTTTTCATTAGTACGGCAGTGCCCCAAGCTTTAAGGCACTGCCCTATTAACAAAAAAAAAAAAAATTTAAAAAATGAAAATTAAATTTCGGGTAACTCGAAGTGTAATTTTTTTTTTAAAAAAAAAAATGGATTAATCGACGTTCTTTATAATTTCCATCAAATGGGGCATTTAATATTTTACCTCAAATTTTAAAGTCCATACGTAAATCAGTCTTTTCCTTATGAAATATACTTTCCAGATAAGTGTAATATTATATTTTTATCCACAATATCCACTTTCTACAACACACAAAGCACACTACAAAGGCTCTTTGCTTCCATAAATCATGACCACTTGCTTAAGTGGGCAAAAAATCATTAAAGTGGGTCAATTCTCTCTTAAGTTTCACCAATAGCGCTAGACAATCGTTGAAATAACTTTATGTAGAAAAGCTGGAGCCCTCAAAGTCCCCATTTTTAATAATATCCCCAAAAATGTTTAGCTTTTCTTCCACTCGATGTGCCTCTCTTTAGTAGCTAATATGGTATGCTATTTACTTTTATTTTACTACGACCCATCTTCATTCGCCATTTTAAAAAACGGACAATTTTTTATACAGAGCGAGGCTCTAAACAATCAAATTAAAGCCCACCTCAAAATTTTTAATATAAGATGTTGTTTTGATGCCCAAATATCCTCAAATTGATGATCTCGACATCAAGACGTAGGGATATGAGAAAAAAAAGGAATTCAGTTTTAAAAATAGTGCATCTTGTAACGTATTTTTAGACCGTCAATTTTCAAGATTTTCAAGTTTTCATAGATCTGCTTGATTTACATTATTTTTGAAGCTTTAAATGTTATAATTAAATAGAAAATATATTTTAAGGCTATTACAAAGATTTTCAGTATTGAAACCACATTTCTAAACATTATTTAAAGATGGGCTTTACTTTGATTATTTAGATCCTCAGTTCTATACAAACTACACCGTTTTCAAAAGCCCTACTCTTATTTTCTTGCATTTTTTTTTTCTCTACTCCAGGCATCTGTTCAATTCTTTGCTAAGGGATGATCCGGGATTAGCCAAACCATCGCACATCAATCTCAATAATACTTCATTAGATAATCTCTATCGAAATGATTTTCTCAATATAATGAATTGGATATTATTTTTAGTACATTAAAGCTTGGTTTTTGCCAAACTTTTTATAAAATTTGGTGGATAAAATTATAGAGAGTTTGACAAGCACTTTTTAGAAAGTTCGAGTAGATATGTTATTGTATTCTTGGCTAACATGTTTAAATGCCACAACTACTTTAGAAGATGGGATTTTGATTTGGAAGAACCCGTACGGATCCATGATAAACTCATCTTTTCTATCGATCAAGGGTCAAAAATGCCTTGTGAATACTTGCAAACCAATTTGTTCTCCATGTGCAATATAGACCTAATACAACACAACTTAGGAGAGGTGATTTGGTTAAAGTAGAAGGCTCTAAAAGGGCAAGAGGAATACCCAAAAGTAGAAAATGGAAGTAGTAAGAAGATATATGATAACTTGTGGTTTGACAGAGTTTGGGGCCCTCGATAGAGCAAAATGGTACAACATAATTCATTTAGCCTACCCCAAATAATTGAGATAGGGCTCGAAGGATGTCGTAATGAAAACTGGATTTGATTATCCAAAAGTTGTGCTAACTTGATTGATCAAGTGTTCATTGAAGTGGATGATCTAAATAATTGTTGAGACTTCGAAGAGTCTCAGGTTTCTCTGAAGAGACTCAATGTCAATTAATCATATTAATATATGAACTTGTCTTTTATAGACAAATTATAGATAAAAAAATATATAAATAAATCACAGTTTCCAAAACTATACCCAGACTTACCATAAATACAAAATATTGTATCTACCATTTCTAAATATACAAATTACAATATATACTTTCAATATTAACCGAGTATACAATATATATGCTTCTCTTTCCCACTCACCCTCAAACTAAAGATGGAGAGAGAGTAGCTAGAGTTTGAGTACTAATTGTAGAAACTAACAGTTGGAACTTCAGGTATATAGCATGACCAATAGGTGCAGTAGTTTCCATACTCAGATTTTTTGATCAACAGGCACATAAAGCAGCGGCGGATGAACAAGCCTTAGGATCAGATGACCTCAGAGATCCATATCAGAGTAGGCTCGATCAATCAAACAAAAATTCCAGGAAGAAAAATATATTAGAGAGTCGAAAACGACTCGGTAGAGAGACATATCCGAGAGTTGAAATAGGACTGGGCAGAACTTACATCGATTGGGTGAGCAATATATTCGTCTTTAAAATCGACGACAATGCTTCAGGGACGAGGAATGAATACTGCTAAGATGAATCTGGCTCTGATACCATGTGAAGATTCTCAGGTTTCTTTGAAGAGACTCGGTGTCCATTAATGATATGAATATACGAACTTGTCTTTTATGGAAAAATTACAGATCAGAAAATATGTAAATAAATTACACTTTCCTATACTATACCCAGAATTACTATAAATACAAGATATTGTATCTACCCTTCCTAAATATACAAATTACAATATATACATTCCATATTAACCAGGTATACAATATATACTTTTTCTTTTCATAGAGACAACATCCGAAATGAAGCATCTTTAGGGCATCATAGATATTTCGTCTTGGAAGACAACTTACTTTCTTGTGCAAGGATGTAACTATTATTCTTGTTTATTAGATTTTAAATTGGGTTGTTGCAAGTTTGTCACTAACTAGACTCAACGTTCAAAAGAAAAAAAAAAAACTTTGAACTTCATGACATATCCTATCCATCCGATTTGACGTCTAATGGCTAAGTATGATTGTGACCTCATTATCTTATATAGTCCCTTTTGTTTTTTAGGATCTTGATATTGAAGGTCAATAGAATAGATGTACAAACTTTGAGTTTCCAAATCCATTTTTAGTGTTTCGATTAGGTCGGGCTCATGCCATCATGACTTTGAAAATCAAGATCATGAAGGCAATCATGCTCCTCGCAATTCCTTTTCAGTTTTCCCAAAGACACCGTCTATGGGATTAAAGGCTTTTGAATGACAATTATAGTAAGGACACCGTCTATGCCATGTTATTAGGAACTAGATGATAGGATCATAACATAATCTTGAATTAAGCCTCAAAAACTAAAATATTATGAAACGCACTAAAAACGGCTTCAATCAATGGGCTAACTTTCAACTAAGCACCCTCTAATATTTCTCAACGCACTCAGTGCCTTCCTTTCTTTTCCCAGTATGACCTAGCCTGGTGCCTTTGCATGGCTACGTCCTTGCACACCCACGTTCACACATTTGTGATTCTTAAAGGCTGGCTTTGGAAAGTTCTCAAATTCGTCATCGGAAACTCGAGAATCATAACTTTTCAAAGAAAAGAAAATAAAATAAAAAATGAAATGGATTTTAAGCTCTTAAAATAGCGAAGCTTGTTATATACACTTTTAATTATCCATAGATTTACCAGATCTGAACTATTTTTGAAATTTTAAATATAAGTACCATAATAAAGAATGAAAATAGATTTTAAAGTTATTATAAGAGAACAATGTTGAAACTTTGCCAATAATATTTAGAGATAAGGCCCTATTTTTTGGTATCCTTTTTACTACAAAAGTATTTTTATCCGAGGGATCCCATTTCTATGCTGTAGGTGGGACATTTACGCGTTTAATATTACTTGGTTCTTATGCGTTTTGCCTCGTACCATGGAGGGAATATGGTCTATGAAAGTAGGACAAGTGCTCCTCAGCCTCTTGTTAGGGTGCACATGTATTGCCCAAGACTCCCTCCTCTACATGTATTTTTTTTTATTTTTTATTTTAGTGATAACCTCTACATGTATTTTTGACCGGGGACTTGGTGACATTACGGGCTCCGTTGGTTTGTACGAAAACTTGCATCATGAAACAATTTTCACATGAAACATATATTTAGGCACATTTGGCTTGTGTGTAAAACACATGAAAACTTGTCCCATACAAAAACGTTTTAACACCACAAGGAGCAAATCTTGTGAAAATAAATCCCCACCCCACAAGATGGGGAGTAAGTTCCCGGTTATCCATTATTCGTGCGGACCCGAAAATATTTCAATCGAGTTTACCGCAAGAAAATGAAACCACAAAAAAACAAAAAAAATCTTTCTCTCTCTTCCATGTGCCATATCTCTCTCTGCCATAAGTCATCTCCCTATCTTTCTCTGTTCGTGTTGGTTTATAGAGAGAGTGAGTTTTTAGAAAAAAAAAGAGATAATGGATTTTTAAAGAGATAATGGGTTTTTATGGAGAGATCATGAGTTTCTTGATAAAGAATGAGGTTTTAGAGAGAGGCAAAGAAATTCGATTTCTAGAGAGAGAATGAGTTTTAGAGAAAAAGAGAGATTGGGTTTTAAGAGAGAGAATGAGATATTGAGTTTTTAGAGAGAGATTGGGATTTTAGAGAAAGAAATAGAAATTGGGTTTATAAAGAGAGAAAGATGGATTGAATTTCTAGAGAAAATATGGATTTTTAAAGAGAAAGAGAGATTCAGTTTCTAGAGAGATGATGAGTTTTCAAAGAGAGAAAGATAGTTTGCGTTTTTAGAAAAGTGAAAGAGAGATTGGGTATCAATAAAGAGAATGGGTTTTTAAAGAGAGAAAGAGATATTGAGTTTCTGGAAAAAGAGAATGGTTTTGTAGAGAGAGAAGAAAGAGATTGGGTCTCAAGAGAGAGAATAAGGTTTTAGAGAGAGAAAAATTGGGTTTTAGAGAGAGAAAAAGAGATTGGGTTTCTAGAGAGAGAAAATGGATTTTTAAAGAAAGAAAGGGTTTCTAGAGAAAAAAAATGGATTTTTAGAGAGAGAAAGAAAGATCGGGAGACACTTAACATTGGGTTACCAAACATAATAAATTGGGTACATAAGAATTCATATATATGAACCAAAAATGGGAAAAAATGGTATTGGAGAACTCTTGTACAAGATCCATTTATATATGAAAAATGTTTTACATATGCAAACTGTTACGTGTGAACCAAATGAGCCCTACAGGTTCAATCAAACACATTTATATAAATTCTATGCCTCATAATGGTATCAAAATTTGAGAGAGACACTTCTTTGACTTTCAATTTTTACTAACTTTTAAGAATTCTTATTTTAAGGAAAATTTTCTCGTATCTCTATGCATATATAACTTATGAAACTTTCAGCCATGTCATTTTTATTAATTAAAGAGGGAAATCTTTCTATTTTTTTATTCTTATATTGTTGATAGATTTTAGCATTCATGGAATTAGAGTAAGACAGGTAAAATAGAGATGTGCAACATAAGTTTTATATAATAATTGTATACTAATGAAGATGAAGGGGAAGTTCTATAGGATGTTGCGCGACCAATTTTTCTTTATAGAATATTAGGTGGTTAAGAAACAACATATATGTAGGATGATTATATTTGAGATAAGAATATTAAGATGAATGAATAGCAAGATAAGAAGTGATAGAATTTGAAAGAAACACATTCGGGAGAACTTAAGTGTAACACCAATGGACGACACTGTTAAGAGGTACGATTTGGTTCAAGTGGAAGGCGAAAAAGGGTAAGGGATGATAGACCCAAAATGATATGATTAAAAATAGTGAGAAAATATATATGGACTTATAACCCCATTGATAGAGCAGAATTACAGATTAAGACTGAGATAGCCGATCCCAAATAGCTGAGAAAAAACTCTGATGTTGATTATAATGTTGACAGAAAGGCACTTGTTAACTTTGTGGTTCCTTAGTTAAGCATGCTACCTCGAGTCGATCATTGGAAAAGTCGATCCCTTGTTCTCCAAATTTGAATAAAAAGTTTCATAAAGAGCTATTCAATTAGTTTAGGCATTGGTTGCCTCAAAATAAGAAATGAATCCTACGTTCTTTTTAAAAGTCTTCAAAATATAGATGATCATCATATAGCATTTCACAAACCGCATAACTGGTAATCTAAGGAAAAAGTTTGTATAATGTTGAGATACTGAACAATCAAATTAAGGCACAACTAAAAAAACCCATAAATCTGATGCTAAAAAAACCTCAAATCCGATCATCTTGACCTTGAGATATATAGATCTAAAAAAGAAATGGACTCTAAACATTGGAATAGTGCACCTTGTAATGCATTATCTAGACCCTTAATTTTTAAGATTATCAAGTGTTCACAAATCTGCTTGGTCTGTATTGTTTTTCAACTTTTAAATTTTATAATTAGAGATGAAAATATTTTCGAGTCATCATAAATATTTTGGGTACTCAAACGACATCTTTCGACACTATTTGAAGGTGCGCCTTACTTTGATTGTTTAGGGCCTCAGCCTTATACAACCCGCACCCAATAATCTATGGTTGATGGTAGTTTGGTTGCCATTTTGATTTTGTGTCCTCAATTGAAAGGCACTGAAATTTATATTCAAGTCAGTATTCTTCATTCTTTTTTTTTTTAACCAGTCTCATGGGCGTTAATTCACAAATGAACAATTGAGTTGTTAATTTTTACAAGGGCGTCCTAACAAGCAACAAAATTAATATTTTAGTTTTCAAATTATAGATACAAACTCATCTTCAAAATGGTCCCAAACCATGGATTGGGGTGGCATAAAATCCCTCACCATTAATGGTGGCAAAGGGCTGGGACAGCCCTGGCCCTGCCCTTCCCTTATCCCCATACCGCCGACATAGCCTCATGTTGAAAGCTTCGAACCATCAAATTCCCCATTTTTAATATGGAAAAAAGCTATATAAGGGTGAGGCTTTAAACAATTAAATTAAGGCGCATCTCAAAAATTCACTAGAAGATGTTATTTTGATGCCGAGAAATCATCAAATCATTCATCTCTACTTCAAGATGTATGGACATGAGAAAAAATGAATTTATAGTTTTGAAAATAATGTATCTTGTAATGCAATTTCAAGACTTTCAAGTGTTCTTAGATTTGGTCAATGTACACTAATTTTTAAGCTTTTAATTTTATAATTAGAGATGAAATTAAATTTTTAAGCAATCTCAAAGATTTCTAATACGAAAACAAAATCTTTCGATATGGTTTGAAGGTGTACCTTACTTTTATTGGTTAGGGGCTATACAACATACAAACCACACCCTTTTAATATTATCCCAAAATGTTTATTGGTTCAAATTTGCCTATGCTCAAAATATGTAAAAAAATCTGGCTTTTCTTCCACTCGATGTGCCCCTCATTAGTACCTAATATGGTGTGCTAAGTACTTTATTTTACTTCCAGACATCTTCATTCCCCATTTTCAAAAGCCCTATTATTTTCTTACAATTGTTCTCTAGTCCACGCATCCGTTCAATTCTTTAGTAAATATTGATCCGGGATTAGTCAAACCATTGGAAATTAATCTCAATACTACTTTCTTAGATCATCTCTAACATCATTTCCTCAATATAACGAATTGTTTATTAGTTGTACTACAATAGAGCTTGCTTTGTGCCAACTTTTTTATAAAATTTCGTAGATGAAGACCTAGAAAGTTTGAATAACCCTTTTTAGAAAGGTCGAGTAGATATGTTACTGTATTCTTGGTTAACATAGTTCAAATAACATAGTTATTTAGAAGATGGGATTCCGTTTTGGTAGAACCAGCGCAGCTCCCGAATAAACTTATATTTTCAATGAATCGAGGACCAAAAATAGCTCTTCAAACACTTGCAAATCAATTTTTTCAATGTGCAGAGTAGATTTAATATAATTTCAGTTAGGAGAGTGTTTTGGTTCAGTAGAAAACTATAAACAAAGAAAGAAAATACCCAAATGATAAGGATTAAAGCAGTAAGAAGATATATGGTGTATGGTCTGACGGAGGGTATAACCTAGATAGAGCAGAATGACAGAACAATATTCATATAGCGGAAGGTAAATAATTGAAATAAGACTCATATGATGATGATGATGATGATGATGATGAAAATTGAATTTAATGCTCCTAAAATGACGCTAACTTGATTGATCAAGTGTGACATGGATGATCTAAATAGATGCGGGGACAACATTCAAAACGGAGAATTTTTAAGGCACCGTATAGCTAATCTTTTTTTTAGGATCTTGATTTAGGAGGTCGTGAGAATGGATCTACGAACTTTGAGTTTTGAATCCATCTTTTAGGTGGATTTTTAGGGGGGTCGCGTAGTGTGTCGACGAGGTCGGGCCCACACCCATTCTTTTTGGGTTTTTTAAAAAATTAGAGGGTTTTGAATGACACTTATGGTAAGGACACCGTCAATGGCATATTAGGAGGTACCAAATGATAGGATCATAACACTATCTTGAATTAATCCTCGAATAATATTATATTATGAAACGCACTAAATGTGGCTTTAAGGAATGGACCGACTTTCAACGAAGCATTCCTTAATATTTTTCAACTCACGCTGTGCCTTCTTTTCAATGCGTGTGTGGATCCCAGTGTGACTTAACCTTGTGCTTACGCCCTTGCACACCCACGTTTCACACATTTACAGGCTGGCGCCAAAAAAGTTCTCTAGTTGATCATCCAGAAATCGACATACTAAAAAAAAAAAATAAAAAAAAAAAAAAAAAAAAAGGAATTTCAAGTTCTCAAAAAGGTAAATCTTGTAAATTTGGATACATTTTTAAGTGTTCATAGAGCTACCGTAAATTTTGGAACTTCAAATGTGGAACAATTTTAAATATCAAAATTAGGGAAAAAAATAATAGATTTTTTATCATAAGGGAACAATAAATATCATAATCAGGGACAAAAACACTTGATTTTTCATCATAGGAGAACAACATTAGGATTTTTTTTTTTTGGTAATTTTGTGGGGAAGACAAGCCCCTACTCATTTTTTTTCATATTGATTAGGGAGTTAGCTTTTTTGGAGGTGTCAGTAGGTAGTGTCAGAATGATTGAAAGCCACAACATGATAACTAGGTATGGGGGTGCAACCACCAAGGCCAAGCTCCTTTCTTTCAACAATGGAAATGTGCCAATGATGTTTGGAGATAGGGGCCGAGTTTTTTGTATCATTTTTACTACAAAAGTATTTAAAAAAATATAAAATGAGATCATTTATTTTGGTATAAGGTAGTCACAATTAATCTTAACCATTGGATGTAAAATTGGGTGATTGTATTTATTTCATTGATCAAACTCAAAATCTAAATAAAATTTTTTAAAAATTTATGAGACATCCGAACTATCAAATTTCATATGGATGGTATTAAAGGAACTGTGAGCACCAAAAGTAAATGGTCTCATCGTTTAGTATCCCAAAGTATTCTTATTGAAGGGATCCGTTTGTGTATTCTAGGTGGGACCATGTGCGCCTTAGATTTTACTTGGTTCTTATGCCTTTTTCCGTCGTATCATGGCGGGAATATGGTCTACGAGGGCAAGTTAAGTTAAGTGGTCCTCCCCCTTTTGTTAGGGCACATTTATTGCCCAAGACTTGTTCCTTTACATCTATTTTTGGCTGGCGACTTGTTAACGTTACAGTTGCAGTCAAACGCATTTACATAAATTGCATGCGTCGTAATGGTGACAAAACATTTTTCACTTTCGACTTTTACTAAATTGAGTTTTTTTTGGGAAATGAGCTGCGTTGGTGTTTTGATTTCCAATCTTACTAATACCACCCATTGTACCTTTCAAAAAAAAAAAAAAAATTCAACTAACTAATCTAAATGTAAAAAATGGGTAAGAGCTTTTTTTCCGACTGAATTACCAAAAAAAAAAAAAAAATATAAGGCTTGTCTTCTTCACTAAATTACCTAAAAAAATGAATATTTTTATTAGGTTCTGTTTGGGCACATGGATATTGGGGCATGGATTTTTAATACTTTGGATATTATTAAATTCCACTATTTTGTTTTCTCAATGCCAAGGATATTAAAATTCTTGAGAAATTAAATATTGGAAAATCACCTAACCTTTTCAATATTTCGTTTCCAAACCAAAACCCGATTTTTTTAATTTCCAAGGCCTGAGGACTCCACTTGTCGGCTCCCTCGAACTTAAACTTAAGGCACATTTGGTAGGTATGCAAATTTTAGAGAGATAAAGTACCTGAAAAACTTTAAAGAGAAATTATTTCAAAATTTTTAGAGAGAGAAACTATCTCAAATTGTAAGTTTTAGTGAGAGAAGATATTAAAAGTTTAAAGATAAACTATATCAAATTTTAGAGAGAAAAAGTACCTAAATGTTCTTAGGAAGATAAACTATATAAAAATTTAAGTTTTAGAGAGAGAAAACATATTATATTTTAGAGAGACTATATCAAATCTTAGAAAGAGAAAGTACATGAAATTTTTTAAAGAGAGAAACGATCTCAAAATTTTAGAGCGAAAAGCATTCTTAAATTTAAAGTTTTAAAGAGAGAAAATCTTAAAATTTTAGTGAGAGAAACTACCTGAAATTTTTTAGAAATAAGAACTGTCTCAAATTTTTCAGAAAGAGAAACTATCTCAAATCTTAAGTTTTAGAGAGATAAAGTACATTAAAATTTTAGAAAAAAAACTCTATCAAATTTTAGAGAGAAAAACTATCGAAAATTTTTTAAAGAGAGAAACTATCTCAAATCTTAAGTTTAAGAGATTGAGAAAGTATATTGAACTTTTAGATATAGAAACTATATCAAGTTTTAGAGAGAGAAATTACCTGAAAATTTTTAGATAGAGAAATTATATCAAATTTTAAGTTCAAGAGAGAGAAAGTATATTAAAATTTCAGAGATAGAAACTATATCAAGTTTTTGAGAAAGAAATTACCTGAAATTTTTTAGAGAGATAAATTATATCAAATTTTAAGTTCTATGGAGAAGAAGTATCTTCAAATTTTAGAGAGAGAGAGAGACTATATCAAATTTTTGAGAGAGAAAATACTTGAAATTTTTAGAGAAAGAAACTATATCAAATTTGATAGAAAGTACCTGAAAATTTTTAGAGAGAAAAATGATATTAAATCTTCAGTTTTAGACAGAGAGAATATTCTTAAAATTTTAGAGAGAAAAATGACATCAAATCTTCAGTAATCTATATTGTAAATCCATAGATTGTGTTAGATTTCAAATTTCCAAAATTCTTAATTTCCATAGAATTTTTCTCGTCTTCATGCAAATATAATTCATGAAACTCTCAACCATGTCATTATCATTAATTAAAGAGCGAAAATATTTTTATTTTTTATTCTTATAATGCTGACAGAAAGGGTGTTGTTAACTTTGTGGTTCCTTAGTACAATGATTGGCATGACAGATTGCAAGCTGCACTTTAGGCATACATAACCACTAGGAAAACAACTTAAGGAATGACTCCCTACTCGTTAGTCTATGGCGTGGAAGTAGTACTCCCAATTGAAACAAAGATACGTTCTCTTAGGATCTTTGTTCACAAAGAATCAGATCATAGACAACATGTTGACGCTTGATTAGTTGCTCTCGAAACACTAGATGAGAGATGACTACGAGCAACAGACAAAAAAGTCTCCCACCATCATAGGATTGAGTGAGCATACCGAAAGAAGGTAATTCCCAAAAAATTCAGAGTAGGGGACTTAGTTCTAAAGAGAAGCTTCCACTTGAAAGTGAACCTTCACCCATTAGGAAAAATCAAAGCTAATTGGAAAATATCATATGTAGTAGTGTAAACACACCCAGGCAATGCCTACAAACTCAGAAATCTTGAAGGACATGAACTAAATGACCCCCGTCAACGCCATGTACCTCAAAACAATTTACTCTTAATAAAAAAGGGAGACGGAATAGGTCCCAAGTTCACTTAAGGACCTTAAAAGAAACAAAAAAACAAAAATTTAGTCCTAAAAGGAAAATGAGAAACAAGAGAAAAATGGAAGCTGGTCCCAAGTACGAATAGGGACCTAAAAAGAAATAAGATCAAAATTAGTCTTAAAAGGATAAGACCAAACGAAAGGAAATGTGCCCCAAGTATTCTTAGCTTTGGCCGTATGATTTGGTTCAAAGGTCCTAACCACTATGGGATCAAAAGGACCTTTTTCCTTGCATAGAGCTATGAGAGAGCTCACTGTTATTCTTATATGTTAGCATTTTCAGCAACATAGAAGTCTCAACAGTTTGCATAGGATGGCATGAAAACAATTCTAATGAAACACCAAGCAATGAGCCCTTACAAACCTAACTCTTAAACACTTAAAAATCTCATGAACGTCCCATGCTCACTGTACTTTACAATTTATAACAGCTAATATTGGTTGGGGCTCGATCTCATCGAGTTGAGGGCCATGAGAGGGGACTCAGATATGGCTCTCTCGAAAACTGCAGTGCGTGTGGTATGCATGCAGGTAGGTACCAACTAGTGAGAGAGAATTAAAGGTATGAGGTGACCTACCTCACAGTAGGTTCGTAACACTCTCGGGCGTGCGGGATGCCCTCTTAGATCACGACAGAAAGCCTCCATTAGCCTGAGGCTGGTTTGATGCATTCTGCACCTTATGAACACACATGCATAAGATGGCCAGACAAGTGGGTCAAAAGACCCTAACTTGTCGTTAGATGGGTGATTTATTAAGAGTATAATGGGGAGAAGATGAAGAAGATTAGGAGAAGAGGGTAAAATAACAAACCATTCGTCAATTTGAGAGCCTTTTAGCATCACCTTGACAAATAGCCTAATTGCAGCAGTAATAATGATAATAAATAAAATGTAAAATATTTCATAGAAAGATTGAAGAGGGTGAGGTAAGGAAATGATATGCATAACTGAAAGTGGTGCAATGATAAAAGATGGAGACGAGAGGTATGAGGGTAGAAGAAAGATAGAAGACGAAAGATGGAGATGAGAGGAGAAGAGATAAGATGAGGGATATAAAGCATGAAAGAGAGACGAGGATACATGAAAGAGAGAGGGAACAAGAGGGAGGGAGAGAATGAGGGGAAGAGAGTGTGAAGGAGAGAGGGACAATAAGAGAGAGAAAATAAGAGAGAGAGACAAAGAAGAGACTGAGAGAGAGTGAGAGAAAATGAGAGAAAGAGAGAGAATGAAAAATCAAAAGAGAGAGAAGGGAGCGTGAAAGAGAGAGATAGATAGACCACGAGAGACAGGGAGAGAAAGAAGAGATCGAGAGAGAGAGTGAGAGAAAACAAGAGGAAGAGAGAGAAAATCAAGACTGAGAGAGTGAGAGAAAGTGAGGGAGAGAGAGAAAGAAGATGTTGAGAGAGAAAATGAGAGGAAGAGAGAAAAAATACGAGAGAGAGAGGAAAATGAGAGAAAACGAGAGGGAGAGAAAATCGAGAGAGAGAGAAGAAGAGGAGAGTGTGAAACAGAGAGACAGAGAGACAGAGAGAAAAAGAGGGAGAGAGAAGACCAAGAGTGTGCGAGGGAGAAATGAAACCAGAGAGAGGGAGAAAGAAGAGTCCAAAAGAGAAAATCGAGAGGGAGAAAGAAGAGACCAAAAGAGAAAATCGAGAGGGAGAGAGAGTGAGAGAAAATGAGAGGGAGAGGAAGAAAGAAGAGACTGAGAGAGAGAGAGTGAGAGAAAATGAGAGGGAGAGAGAAAATGAGAGAGAGAGAGAGAGGGAAAACGAGAGTGAGAGAGAGGGAGAAACAGAGATCGAGAGAGAAAATCAAGAGGGAGAGAGAGTGAGAGGAAATGAGAAAGAGAGAAAGGAGACCAAGAGAAAGAGTGAGAGAAAACAAGAGGGAGAGAGAGAAAATCAAGAGAGAGAAGAGAAAAGAAGAAGATCGAGAGAAAAAATGAGGGAAACAGTGAGATAGAAAGAAGAGATTGAGAGAAAATCAAGAGGGAGAGAGAGTGAGAGGAAACACGAGAAAGGAAGAAAAAAGAGATCGAAAGTGAGAGAAAGCGAGAGGGAGAGAAAATCGAGAGAGAGAAGAGAGAAGGAGAAGATTGAGAGAGAGAAAGAGGGAAATCAAGAGTGAGAGAGATAAAGAAGAGACTGAGAGAGAGAGTAAGGAAAGCGAGAGGGAGAGGGAGGGAGAAAGAGAGAAAACAAGAGTGAGAGAAAATGAGAGGGAGAGAGAGAAAATCAAGAGACAGAGGGAAAGTGAGGGGAAGTGAGAATGAGGAGAGGGGGATCAGTGGTTTAGCCGTCGGTCCTAGAGGGTTGGAGCGAGAGAGCAAGAGGTGTGAGATAGAGAGAGAACGAGGGGCCGACGGCTTAGCCATTGGTCAGAGAGAGTGCTCCCGACAGAGAAGAAGAAAGGGTGAGAGAGAAAGAGAGGAAGAGAGAGGGAGGATATGCGAGAGAGAGAGAAAATGAGGGAGGGGGAGAGAGAAGGAAAGAGAGAAAGGGAGAGGGATCGATAGTTTAGCCATCGGTCCGAGAGCATAAGCGAGG
>NW_006497463.1:1217671-1256311 GCF_000471905.2 Amborella trichopoda
TGAGGGGATTGGACGAGATGGAGAGTGGAAGAGGAGAGAGAGAAAGAGAAGAGAGAAAGAAAGAGAGAAAGAGAGAAGAGAAAGAGAGAAGAAAAAGAGAAGAGAGAGAAAAGAGAGAAAGAGAGAAGAGAAAGAGAGAGGGACTGGGGGCTAAGCTCCCTGTTCGAGACCAAGAGAGAGAGAGAAGAGAAACTAGGAGAGAGAGAAGAGAAAGAGAGAGAAATAGAGAGAAAGAGAGGGGGATCGGGGGCTTAGCCCTCAGTTTGAAAGAGAGAGATAGAGAAAACCATGAGGGAGAGGGAGAAAAAGAGAAAGAGAGAGAAAATAAAAAAGAGAGAGAGAAGAAAGAAGAGAGAAAGGAGAGGGACCGGGGGCTTAGCCCCCAGTTCGAGACTGAGATATAGAAGAGAAAGAGAGAGAGAGGAAGAGAGAAAGAGAGTGAGAAGAAGTGAGAAAGAGAGAAAGAAGAAAGAAGAGACAAAGAGAGAGAAGAAGAGAGAGAGAAAAAATATAGGAGAGATAATAGAGGGATCGAAGGCTTAGCCCCTGGTTTGATGGGATAAGAGAGAGAGAGAAGAGAGAAGAGAATTGAAGAAAGAAGAGAGAAAACAGAGGGATCGGGGGTTTAGTTCGCGGTTCGATGGGGTAAGAGAGAAAGTGAGAGAAAGATAAAGAGAGAAGAGGAAAGAGAAAAAAGAAAGAGAGAGAGAGAGAGGAGAGAGATGGAGGGTAAGGTTGGTTACCTATTGTAGACTGTGGGTATGGACTAGGGGCTAGGTTAATCCTAGCCTTCTTGATATGTCCTTCAAGGTGGGTTGAGTCTTTGGTGTCGAAGTGTGGGTGAAGGGTTAAGGCTTATGGACTAGGGACTATGAAAGGTATGCCTAAGGTGTATGGAAGTAGGGACTATGGAAGGCAAGACTAGGGTGTATGGGGTAAGAACTATGGAAGGTGGGAGTGAAATGTTCTAGGTTGGGAGTGAAGGGTTCTAGGTTGGGAGTGGAAGGTTTTAGGTTGGAAGTGGAAGGTCCTAGGTTGGAAGTTGAAGGTTCTAAAGGTAATCCTTAATGGGGGAAAGTTTTCTCTCTCCTCTCTTTGGGGTGAAAAAGATAGAGTAAAAAAACATACAAACTAAGGGGAAGCTCAATGCATCTCATTAATTTTTTTAACACTTTGAACTTGAGGTTACAAATGAGCATAATGTTCTTATATATCATCCCCTTGAAACAAGGGTTGATGACTAAAAGCAAGCCAAATTATCAAATATTACATTTTTCTTGAATTTAAAGTGAATCTCATTTTTGGGGCAAAATGACACCCAAAATCATGGAAATGACCGGATGGTCCCACAAAAGGCTCAATAGGCTATGGTGATCGTTTTGGGCCTTTTTTTCGAGCACTTATGGCAACCTTCTAACGAAAATAACACCTTAAAAGTTACGATCTTCACGAGACGATCATTTTGACATATGATTTGATCCTTGAATCGAGGTTTGAACCCTTCTTGATATCCGACGAAAGATGATAAACTTGCAATCTATAATGCTCGATCTTGTCTATTCCTTGATGTTTTGGGCCGATATTTTCATCTTAGATTGACAGGGAGTCATCCACGACCATTTCGTGATAAAAATGGCTCGATTTGATTGCCTAAATTTTCACTTTCCGAATTGGGGAAGTTGACAAAAAAAGGGATTTCGATCACCGAAATATATACCCTTTTGCAACTGGTCGGGCCTGGGTTGGATTGGATTGGACCCCCTCTCGAACAACTGCGTGACTTGGCACATGTCGCTTGAGCGGCTCGTGCGTCACTCTTGCGGATAGGTATTTCCAACTATAAAAGTATTTTAAAATGCGGTGAAGAGATGGAATAAAGCACCTACCTCACTGTGGTTTGAGTTCATGGGATAAGCCCGGGCTAATGCCCTCTTAGATGAGAATGAGAAAGCCCTCCGGCTGTCTGATAGCTCGGTTTGGGCATGGAACCATCTCAAAAACTCAACACCTCACCTCACCTTGAGATCTTACTTAAGAAACTGTTGATGGAGTTAGTATAAAATGTGCTCCTCTTTGATATACCTCTTAATGGGTGAGTGGCTCTAGCTTAATGGTTGAATGGGTTGAAGAAGAGAGAGTGAAAGGAGAGAGAGAATAAGAGAGAATGAATCCCCTTACGACCTAAGCATTGTGCAAGACAATCAATGCCTCTTACGACCTAAGCATCGTGCAAGAGAATCAATGCCTCTGACGACCCAGGTTCACTGTGCGAGAAGGTGGTCAGAGTAGCAGTCTTAGAATTTGAACCCTAAACAATATCTTAGGATGACCTCGAGTCAAGTTTTTAGGCAATGAGGGAAGTAACCAATGAAGAAGATGAGATAAGAAGATGATAAAATAAAAAATGAAATGAAATCAATGAATGATTAAAAAGAATATGGTTGTTTATGATGCAAATCAGAGAGATCTTCAAAGGAAGATCCCTGAGATCAAAACACCACAAACTGATTTTAAAAAGAAGTGATAGAGAGTGGGACAATCAAATTATAATATGAGGCCATATCTATTAAAAAACGAATAGATCCACTCTTAGATCAGTGATAGAGCCAACATCGATACAAAAAGCATGAAAGATTGAATAAAACAAAAATAAAATCCTAGGTCTAACAAAAAAACTAAAAAATGAAGGAAACGATGATGAGGAAAATACCTGGTCAGGCCAATTGGCACGGCAAACTCGAGGCTTCGAGGCTTTACCCGTATCAGGACTGTGACGATTATGTTTATATTGGGGATCCTCTTTGTCTCTCTTTTATGTTTATATTGGGGATCCTCTTTGTTTCTCTTCAATGTTGACCAAGCCTTGGCTTGGTTGAATGGTTATCTTGAACCTGTTCTAAGCTTAGGGTTGCATGTTTAATGGCTACGGTTTGACTAGAACTTGTTGGTTAGGTGCCTCGATCTCGCCCTCTGGATCTGGATGATCGGGCGGTACGCCTCTCACGTTTTTGGGGAGACCGGGGACTTTTGAGATCGCTCTCTCGGGAACCTCATTTGAGAACAAGGGCAGTTATTACCAACCGATGAGAGAGGAATTTAAGGTGGGTTCGAGACTTACTCGGGCTGGCTCGTGTGAGCACCCTCTTAGATCACGAAGAAAGACCTCAATAATAAAATTGGTTCGAAATCGCCTCCCTTGGCTTGTATTCTCATGTTTTATGCAATCAGACATATATGGAAAATGTTATAAGGCAAGTGGGTCAGTGGACCTCACCTGGCCTTTTGGGTGAACGTACACAGGTGTGCACATTCAAAAGAAGAAGGAAAGAATGAGAGAAGAAAGATGGGGGAAAGAAGAATTTAACCAGGCGGAGAGATCAACACAATGACTGAGTTGGTGGGTAATTGTCCTAACGTAGTAGTAAAACAGGCTTAATAGCTCAGATCGACTCAACAGGATTACTACTAGATATCAATACCGATATTGACTAGCTTGACACGATGGTTAGTTTGTCATGGTGATAAAGCGAGCGCAGTAATTCTGGCACAACAACATTACAGCCAAACGACAAGACAACCATAAGAGGCTAATCTCAACCCTTCTTAATCAAACGAAAGGATAATAAAAAGAATGAAAATCATAAAGAGATAGTAAGAATTAAGAGAATAAGAAAGAGAAGAGAAAGAAAGAGAGAAAGAGAAAGAAAGGAGAAGAGTGTGAGAGAAGAGAGAAGGAAGGAGAAAAGAGGGGGAAAGACATAGTCGGCGCTAGGCATCACCGGCTGTGTTGGAAGAGGAGGAGAAGGAAAGACACAGTCGATGCTAGGCATCGTCGATTGGGTTGGAAAGAGAAGAGAGAGACGGACACAGTCGGTGCTAGGCTTCGTCTGCTGTGTCTAAGAAGTAAGGAGAGAGCAGACACAGTCGACACTGAGCATCACCGGTTGGGTTGGAAAGAGAAGAGAGAAAAGGACAAAGTCGACACTAGGGTTCGTTGCCGCTGTTAAAAAAAGAGGAGAGAGAAGACACAGTTGGTGCTGGGCATCGCCGGTTGTGTTAGTCAGAGAAGAGAGAGAAGATGCACTCGGTACTAAGCTTCAACGACTACATTAGACAAAGAAGAGAGAGAAGATGCAGTCGACACTAAGCTTCACCGACTATATTAGATAGAGAAGAGAGAGAAGATGCAGTCGATGCTAAGATTTACCGACTATATTAGACAGAGAAGAGAGAGAGGATACAGTCGGTGCTAGGCTTCACTGACTGTATTAGAGACAGAAGAAAAAAGACACAGTCAATGCTAGCATCGTCGGTTGTGTTTAGAAGGAGAGCGAGGAGAGAGATAAAGATGAGAAGAAGAGAGAGAAAGAGATGAGAAAGAGAAGAGAGAAAGGGAGATAAAGATGAGAGAGAAGAGAGAGAAAGGGAGATATATATGAGAAAGGGGAGAGAGATAAAGATGAGAGGAAGAGAGTGAAAGAGAGATCGAGATGAGAAAGAGGAGAGAGAAAGGGAGTTAAAGATGAGAAATAAGAGAGAGAAAGGGGGATAGAGATGAGTAAGAGGAGAGAGAAAGAGAGATATAGATGAGAAGAAGAGAGAGAAATAAGAGAAAGAGAGGAGGAGAGAGAAAGAGGGGAGGAGAGAGAAAATTACTTTATCAAAAAGTATCGACCCTTTTCTTCTCTCTCCTCTCTTCTCTCTCTCTCTCTCTCCAAGACGCACCCACGAGCTCAAGTAAAAACGAAGTCTTTATTGATTGATTGAAGAAATGAATCCAAGGTTTGTTTACAATTTGACTTTGCATGGTTATATAGAATTGAGCCCAATTATGAGTAGACGTCCAAAACTATCTAAAATTGAAGATAATTACAATTTTATTGAATTAAAATAAATTCTAAAAATTGGAACAAAAAGACTATTTTGCCCCTGCTTAACAATGTGTAGAATTTCAAAACAGTCCTTACTGCTACTCGAGAACTTGCATCATCTTCCATGACTAATTCGAGGTTGTTTTGATGCTTGTTTGATCGAAAGATGATTGTTTTCTTGTAGGGCTCGGCATGGCAATCGATTTGATACCAATTTCGAGCCATGGATCATGTTTCTATGCCACGACCATGAGACTTGAATTTTGGATGAATCTTGAAAACTTTAGATCGATAGTGTGCTTGTTCCTTGATGTTTTTCTTTATTTTATTCACTGAATCACACTGAGCATGCCGTCACGATCACTTTGCAACAAACACAGCTCGATTTCGTGTCTGGATGAAGATTTTATCGTCTTGAGTTTTTTATCAAAATTTGGAAATCCAACAACAGGAATTTATAGTAGCTTCAACACCTTCATATGTGAAATCCAACCGTTCATTGTATTCGAGGTTCGGGCCAGAGATAGCACAGACCTTATGCACATAATGCAATTGGTTTCATGCCGATCAAATGCGCAAGCATCCTGATTTGGTCGCCGGAGTGGCGCGCGCTACTGCTGTATTTTTTACACTTTCTTCATGGTTCAGCAACTTCCCTCTAGTTTTTCTCCCTACATGGACATCATCACAGGGTGTACCACATATCTTGTCGCTCGTCTTGACGAGACGAATACGCTCACAAAATTTGAGTGCAATCCGACTCCGAACGAGTGAGATATAGGCCCTGAAAATCACTACATGTGATTGTAAGAACATCCACCTTTAATGGTGTTTTGGTGCAAGGTGGCCACACGGAAGTAATGTGCGGCCCACTCCTTTTCGGTATTTTACCCATAACTTTGTCTTAGAGTGCCCGATTAAGCCGAAACTTGACCCATAAGGGTTTTCGACCATGGCGGTAGCCCCACAGTAATTTGACATACCAAAAATATAGTTCTAGTTATAGGGTCCATTTCAGGGTGCTAGAGGCCAATTTTTCCAAAATTGTTTCTTTGTTTTCTCTGCCTTGGACATGTCTAATCGCGATGAAACTTGACAAATGGACTTTTGGAGTACTGATGAAGATCTTGACTAATTCTGGAGCCATTTTGAGACTGTCGAAATTTCCATTATTTTGTAGCCTTTATTGACCTGCTTCCTCTTTATTCCGCATCAGGGACCAAGATGCTGAAAAATTTGTTCAAACAGCTTGCCCCCCCAAATGTTGTGCTTTGGGAGAAGCGAGAAGGATAACATTAAGAAAATTTCCTTTAGCTTTTACTTGTTTTTTCTTCCTAGCCACAGGACCATGTGAACGCCGAGGAGATTCACACAATGGTGCAACTAGGTTGTTCAAACGTAAGGATGCATTGTTCGCAGGTTCGTCCGTGGAGACTTTTAGGGGAGAAGAGACTCTTTGAGGGATCTTATTGAAGTCTTCACCCTCGTGCGGACTATTTGTGATTCTGAAGCTGAGGATTTTTTACGGATCTCATCAGTCAGAATCAGGCCCGTCTGGCAATTGAGTGCCATGTCGAAGGGCATTGTTTCCTTTTAGTTTGAGTTTGTGTATATCCTCTAGTGTTGAGCCACGTTTCGAGGATTACGTGAATGGTATGTTGAAAGGCCTTGCGTCGACGCTGTCTGCTTCGTGCATTAGTCATTCCTTGGCGAGTATCTCAGTTTCTCGAGGTGACCAGCTCTGGTTACAACCACCCCTACCCACTGCTTTGCAGCTACAACAATCATCTGATTGCCGCTCCAAATTCATGACAGGCCAGTTATTCCTTGGCGAGTAGGGTAACTTAGTTATCGAGGTGACTAGCCCTGTGTACAACCACCCTTGCCCATTACTTTGCAGCTACGACAATCATCTGATTGCCGCTCCAAAGTCATGGTTGACTTAGCTTCCTTGGGGCATCTTCAACATCTTGAAAGTATGTTGGTGACCTTGTGAGAATGATGCTCTTTGTCATGAGTCTTGTCTTGCTTTCTTAGCAAATTTTCTATCTTTCGAGTCCTTTTTGACGAATGGACTCAGGCTGTCGGAATCTTTTCCTTGAAGCTCGTATTTCTGGGTCCTGGTATGTGTCACCAGGGGTGTTTTTCTTTTTGACTGCCGACTAAAGTCTCCTGTTGAGGCGAGTGCTGCATCAACCTGTTTATTGGTCCAAGCGTCCTTTGTGGATTTCTACTTGAACTTGGGAAGCAGTGCCACATAGATGGTTTTCAAAAACTTCCTTCTATTTGGGGCTCTTTTACCCATGACCTTTCAGCCATGTCCACCCTTTTCTTCCATTTTTACTCACGATGCCCTTTTGGGTTTTCACCGTGCTCGGTTTTTATTCACGGAACTGTTTTACTCATGGTTTCGTGACCATGCTCGTCTGTCATTTTTACTCATGATGTTCCCTTATTAAGGTATACACCATGCCTATTATTTCGTCATTTTTTTGTGAAGGTGTGTTTTAAGTCATGCCATCGGGAGCTATGCGAAGCCTTTTAATGTCATATGGCCAGGACGTGCACTACAGTTTAAGGTCATATAGCTGGACCATAATGGGGATGGATATTAGTCTATAGGGGCCATGAAGTGAGTATGACAGTGGTTTAGCTCACTGTTGGGGAGATGGCATGAGGCTACTTATGAAAGATGAATGATGCATGAAAGGAAGGTGGAAAGTGGTGACCCACTAGCTTATGACGAGTATAAGTGGCAGGATGGTTCGCCATTTTGTGAGCGCTGATGAGACTCACTGGGGAATGATGAAATGAACGGACTCACTGGGGAGATAGTAATAGTGGTGCACGTATATGGGGGCGAGTTTATGATCATACCTACTTGACCTATGCAAAGCAGTTTATTGTCATGCGGTTAGGATATGTACTATGGTTTATAGTCCTATAGCTTGGACCGTGGTTATGTAGTTTAAAGTTATACAACTAGGACCGTGCAGTTTAAGGTCGTGCAACTAGACCTCCACTATAGGTCATATAGTTTGGACCATGGTTAAGCAATTTAGAGTCATGCAACTATGATCGTGCAGTTTAAGGTCGTGCAACTAGACATCCGCTACAATTTAAGGTCATATAGTTTGGACCATGGTTATACAGTTTAGAGTCATGCAACTAGGATGGGGTAGTTTAAGGTCGTGCAACTAGACCTTCGCTATAGTTTAAGGTCATGTAGTTTGGACCATGCAGTTTAGGGTCGTGCATCTAGACCAAAGCTATGCAGTTTAAGGTCATGTAGCATGGACCATGGTTTGTGTCACCATGTAGGTAAGACTCCATAGGGAATAGGTCTGTGGATGACAATTTGACTCCCTGGGGATAAAATGGTTAATGCCATACACAAGTAGAGGGTTTAGATGGAGATAGTGGTCTGCGAGGGATGGCTAATGGAAGAAGACTTCACTAAGGATTAGGGTGCTAGTATGACTCCTGAGGGGTGAAAGATGAGACTCCATGGAGAATAGGTAAGCTGACTCCCTGAGGATAAGATAATAAAGGAGTAGTGATTTGGTGTGAAACAGACCCATTGGGGGTTGAAGAGATAAGAATGGGCCTAACTCCATTGGGGATAAAGGGCTGCAGTATGGGTGTGACCAACAGTTGCCTGCTCCTGACTCCATTGGGGATGATAGATCACACACAGTTTTGCCTATGTTGCTTAAAATACAACCGGTGCCAAGTGCAGCAACCATTATTTGTTGAGCACTCAGTCGGCGTTAAGTCTTTGAAACACAGTCGACGTTAGGTCACTTCGACCGCATAGCCGGTGCTGGGTTATTAAAAATACAGTCGGCGTCGAGGGTAGCCCATGCTATCGTTTGAACACAACCGACGCTGGGTTATCGAGCACACGACCGGTGCTAGGGCCGTTGAAACTCAACTGACAGTAGATCACTTTGACAGCATAGCCAGATTGATACTCGGGCTGTAGCCCGAGCTTGAACCTGCCTTGATGAGGGGGTAAATGAAACTTTTCTTGGGCCTCAGGTCAAAACCTGACCTAGTTTAGCCCGTTTGTTGGGATTTTTTAGGCGACAATGAGAGCTGCCTCGGGCCTCAGGTCAAAGCCCGACCCGGCTCATCGTCGTTTGGCTTTCCTTGGACACGACTGGGATTCCCAATTTGTGAGGGGCGTTTGAGGGTAGTGTTGGCTATATGAGGGGGTAAAACCCCATTTCCTTCACTTTTCACCAAAGATAAAAAATTTAAACAAAATTTTCTTAACAGTGAGCAGAGGATTTCCTGGTAAAGCTCCGGCAAGCAGAGGGAGTTCGATAAGAGATCAAGTGTTCCAGCAAGCCTTATAGAGAAGGTTTCGCCAAGATTGTTAAGGGATTGTCGGAAAACGAAGAGTTGCAGGAGTTTCTCCGTTAGCATAGGAGGCTTTTTGGGAAGTAAGAGAACTCTGGCTGTGATCTTCAAGGGTAGAAGAGGAGGGAAGTGCAACAGTTGGCATTTCTGCAAGTTTTGGGAAGTTTTCTGAGAGCTTAGGAGGTTTCCCGATGACTTAGGGAAAGTTGCAGAGGGTTTTCAACAGGGTTTTTGTGACTTCCCAGCCAAGACCTAGGCAGAGAAAAGTCTCGGAGTGAGTTTCTGGCCGTGTAGGAGAAGTTTCGGAGAGACACCGAATGTTCAAGGGAAACAGAACGGTTGCTGAAGGTGGACCATCACTGGGTAGGAGAACGGTTGCA
The DNA here is from genome assembly GCF_000471905.2 of Amborella trichopoda. The sequence goes on from NW_006497463.1 coordinate 1,227,288, forward strand.
GGAAGTGGATGGTCACAGGAAGTGAACCGACGCAGGGAAGACGAGCGGTTTCCATTCCCACGTGTGAGACGTGTGTCAGGCGGTGTAGAAGGACGTGGTGACGGTTGTCAGGGGATGTCGCAGGCGTGTCACGGCTGGAGTCCGTGGCATGTGTGAGAGATCTGAACACAGCTGACGCTAGACATTGGCAATCGCAACTGGCTCTAGGAATTGGCAAACGCGGTCAACGCTAGGTATTAAAAAACATAGCTGGCGTTAGGCGTTGGAAGACTCGACCAGCGCTAAGGGTTGGCAGACACAACCGACGCTAAGTGTTGTCAGACACTGTCGGCGCTAGGCATTGGCAAATACAGCTGGCACTAGGTATTAGAAAACATAACCAGCGCTAGGCATTGGAAGACTCGACCGACGCTGATCTAGTGCCTTAGCAATTTTTTATTTGAATTGTTGAGCCCTTTTACAATGGATGGTCTTTCTTACAGAATTCCTGACATAAAGAAGCTTCCAAGCGAGGGAGAGTTCGGCACTCAGGATTTTACCGGTGAGGCTCTATCAAGGGGTGAGCCCATCCGTATCTGATTATACCCGGAATATCCATCCATGAAGGAAATGATTTGACAGTGAGTCGTGGAGTCGATGAGCATCTCGGTAAATGGCAATGGGAAGTCGTCCTTGGGATAGGCGGTATTGAGGTCATGGAAGTCAATGCAAACCATGATTTGGCCATTTTTCATCTTGACTAGCACAACGTTTGCTAGCCATTTTGGGTACTTGACTTCACGGATGAAACCTGCTTGTCTGAGCTTGGTCACTTCGGCATCTATCTGTATTTTGAGGTCAGGCCTAAACCTACTTGATTTCTGTTTGATAGGTTTGACAGTCGGATTGATGCCGAGATGGTGAACGACGACTTGAGGGTCTAAACCAGGCATCTCTTGGTAATGCCAAGCAAAAACGTCTCGATTTTTTGGTAAGAAAGTAGTGAAATTTTATTTTTCTTTTGGAGACATATTTTTCGAGATGAAAGTAGGCCTAGGGTCGGCTTCATCCCCCTACATTTATTTCTTTGAGTTCATTAGCAGTAGCCTGACTGCCTTCTTCCCATACTTCTGGGGCTTATTGCAACTCCTCCTCATTGTTTTCAAAGGTCTTTTCATTAGCTTCATGTGCGGAGACCGACATCTCTGCCTCCAATATGGCTCCAAGGTAGGTCATGCTTTCTGCACCTTTCTCGAACCGAGGGACAGAAAGGTCAACCTCAAACATGGAAAACACACCAGGTTGCAAGAGCTTGTCTTGAAGGTTACATGGAAATTGAGATTCAGCGATGATGGGGAGAAAAGCGTCTTTGTATAAATCGCACGGTATTTGCACTGGTGCCTGCAGGGTTTTCCCCATGCTAGCTGATGCTTCAAAGACTTGTACTATGTGGCAAGATTCTTGAGAATAGAAACTCTACCCCTTTGACTCTCTTAGTCTCTATTCAAAGTTAGGCTCAAGGGGCCACTGGGGCTTCTTTGGCTTTGACCTTTTGTTCCTCTTTGAAGACGATGGTTATGTTTTGGCACGAACTGCCAGGGCGTCAGCAACTGTCAAGAATCCTGCTTTCTGAGCCAGCGTCTTTTTCAACTGCCTCCGTTGTGTTTTAGTTATGTTTGATCCCTCAAGTTGTCTGTCAAGAGCCTCAAAGTCCAGACATATCAAGGTTGTACCTACAAGAGACATAGACGAGGAAGAATGAGAAGCTGAAGAATAAGAAGAAGGAGAAGGGTTAGAAGATGGGGGACTTTTAATTTGTTTCCCACATTAGACCGCTTTGGGTAGCTTTTTACGTCATCACAAGGGTTGGATAAGTGCATGGGGTCTTTTAGGTCTTTCCCTTGCCTAGACCGTTGGGGAGTGCTTTTAACTTCGTCACCCTCATTGGACGTGTTGTGAGTGGAAGAGGACTCTGAGAGGTCCTCTTGATGGGAAGGAAGAAGGTGTGTGCCAAGGAGAAAGTCTAATAAAGTTGGTAATGGGGGAAGGGGCTTGAGAAATTCCTGCTTAACGGGGGAAGCGAACAACCCTAGCTTGACGAACTGCCCTAGCTTGGCGAACTGCTTCTTGCCTTAAAGACTTGAGTCTGCATCGCCGGTGGTGAACTATCCATGGATGGGAAGTCGAGGGTTTAGCAGAGTCTGAATGATTATTGAGAAGGTCACTGATGAAGCAGTGGCTTGGGGATCACATACTAGGACATTGTAAAACTCCGGACATTCCCGCATTTTCTTTGCGACTATATTATGAAAACTGGTGCATTCCCTTAGGTAGTGGCTCCATACCTGGTGATAAGGGCACCAATGATCTTCAGTCCCTTGAGCAAGGCGTCGAGACTGCCTTGCGAGCTTCGGTACGATTATGCCTTCCTGAAGCAGTATAACAAAGAAGGTGTGAAGGATACTAGGGGCTTCATCTTCCTCTTGGACAGTTACTGCATGGGAGGCTTTTGCTGCCTCAAAGGCCTTCTTTAAACCTTCAAGCTTTATCTGACCCTTCTGAATCAGGGCCTCTATAATATCTTTTAGCATGTAGCAGTCATCTGTAGGATGATTAATCCTTCGATGTCAAGCATAATAATTCTCCTGAGTGTTGAGGCCAGCTCGCTTAGGGAACTTGCCTTCTGAAAGCTGAATCAAATTATGTTCCAATGATAACCGGAGTAGTATAGGGACCCATTCCTTCTCAAATGGGTAGACCTTGTTCTTATGCATGGTGAAATAATCATCCCCACTAAGATTCGCTGGCGGGGCTACTCGATTGTATGGCTGTTGGTTCTTGCATGCCTGGGGCATTGTTTTCGTTGTGCTCATCTATTTGGAGAGGTCCAAAGTTTGGGAGGGAGCCTTCTTGGGATCAGTGACCATGACAGCTGCACTGATTACTCCTTTTTGTTGGTTGCCTTGAGTGTTAGTTCGAGGGTTACCATTGCCCCGGTTATTCGCATAGCTAGCAGGCTCTTGTCGTTACCCGCCATGGTGGTGTGACTGACTTTCTATGCCGACTGATATAGGATTAGCTTTGACATGGAAGTTGGATTAGAGGCCTCGACGTGTAGAGCAATCTCGGGTCGCATGTTCTGCACACAAGTTTGGACTGTTTCCTTTTGAGGCATCGGATTGGGATGGCAAGCAGCCAAATTTCTCCATCTTGATATGAACTGGTCTACGAGCTCATCAGGGTCTTGAGTTAGGGTGAAAAGCTCGATGGTTTAAACCTCTCTCTCGACCTCATAGAAGCGCTGATAGAATAGTTTCTCCATTTCCTCCTATGCATATATTGAGTTTGGAGGGAGTCGAGCGTACCATTGAAAAGTTGGACCATCAAGGGTTTCAACAAACTGTAGAGAAGAAGTCCCCCGTCGGCCATTGTTTCTCGACAAGCTGCCTGGAAGTGGGCAATATGTTGGTTTAGGGACATGGTTTCGTTCAATAGAGGAACATCCCTTTCTTGTAATCTGAGGGAAATAGGACCTGGTCAATGTATGAAGGGTATGACCTTTGTTAAGGCATCGCACCCTGTATCCTCGGGATTTGTCTGTTCTTTAGGCTATGGGTCACCATAACATCAATGTCCGCCTGAGAGATAGGGTGAAGAGCAGAACTGTCCTGTGAGGCAGAGGTAAGTGGCTGCCTTAGAGGTGCGCCATCCGAGTGATGGGAATTGACCTTGTGGTTAGTTGATTGGTGTACGACGTCTATACGATCGATCTTTTCCATCATTGCATGCACCATATCTTCGAATTTGCTCATACGCTCTTCCTGCGCGTCGCCAGGATCGCTTACAACCATTACGCTGACTGTTTCTCTATGGAGGTCAGCATTAGTCGCAGCTAAGGGCTTGCAAACTTGACGGGTCTTGCGTGGTAGGTCAGTCAGCAGGGGGTCATCGTGCTCCGATTGGACTCGGCTCTTGCATGCCAATCGTGTTAGGACTGGTTCTCGACGGTCTTGGGACCATGGCTGCTGAGTGGCTGGGTCATCTTCTACGACACTAACCACAATGCAGGGCCCATGGAGCTCTTCTTCTGGCTTCGTCTTCTGAAGAGGGTAAAAGGGATTCAGGTGGAGAGGGTCGTCAGAACTGATTGTTTTGATTGCCTTGGTCACTTCCTTAGTCAAAATTTGCTGACCTCTATAACATTTAGTTTTGAGGCTTTGATGGACCTTGTGCCAAAACTTTGATTGGGACTGTGGCTAATCGGCTCTTCTTGCACAAGAGAGAGCCGTCTCTATTAGGTGCGGCAAGGGATGAGAGCCAGGGACTGGGGCCATCTTAGGCCGGGGAGGATGAAGAACTCAAGCTTCCATCAGGTCTTTGCCCCAAGCTCTCTTGTGGGCTCCAAAGACATGACCAAAATAACGGGGCTGGTTTAGGATGGTACTCTTGGGGAAGGTCTTCAAATACCAAGGCTCAAGATACTTGCTCGAAGAAGTAGGAGCAGGCAAGAGCAGGGTTGACTCATGAGGAGGCCTGAATCGAGGGCAAGGGGTTGTTTGTGACTGTGACGCATGTGCACCTCTTAAAGAAGGGCCACGAGTGATCTGGGGGTCATCCCGGGCTTGAACAAGTGGTATGGCCTTACAAGGCCAAGAACTCTGAGTAGGCGTTTATAAGAGAACAAGTGGAGGACTGCCCCTCACAGGGTGTGCTTGTGTGTGCTGAGTAGGAGGACGAGGAGGTTGTGTCCTGTGTACTCAGGTTGGCATAGCAATGACATTGCCCCGAGCAGTGAGATGCATGAATAGCATGCGTAGGACTTGACCTTGGAATGTTCGATCTTGGACACAGACCCGAGGTAACAGAAGGATTGCCCCTTGGTGTGACTCGAGTGGGTAACCCACGAGCCTTGTGGTGTGTGTAAGAGGTGGAGGTCACAGGGCCTCCATCTCTATGTGTTGAGCCCTTAGGGATAGAGACTCGTGGTTGTGCAGGAATGTGAGGGGTAGCCTTACGGCGACCCACATAAGCAATGACAACTTGCTTTCCTTTTGCAGAAAGGGACTGGGCAGCCTTTCGACGTCCCTTGGGAATACGATCAGTAAGTGACTTGTGGGTTGCTGGGTGCATGCTGTGTGGGGCAATAAAAGTGCTGCCGATGCAGTTTGGTGGAGTTTCCACTAGAGCGAGGAAATGGGGAGTGAGGGACTCTTAAGTCCCACCTCACACCAGTCCAGGTTAAGACCTGGGAGCTAGACAAGGAGTCTTTGCTCAAAAGGATGGTTGGGAACAAAGTTGAAGGAACTTGTTCCCTAGGGACACTGGCGAATGAATGTCCAATCCCCAATCCCCAATCCGGATGAATGGGTTACAGAACCCGCAAGCCATAAGTAAAGTGTTAAAAGATAAAAGAAGATAATAAAAGAAGTAACTAGCCAAACAAGAACGGTCTGACTAAGGGGTAGTAAGTCCCCAGTGGAGTCGCTAAGCTGGTTATGTGCCTCGATCTCATCCTTCGAATCTGGATGATCGGTAGCACGCATCTTAGGTTTCAGGGGAGATCCGGGACTTTTGAGATCGCTCTCTCGGGAACCTCGTTCGAGATCTAGGGCATGTATTACCACCCGATGAGAGAGGAATTTAAGGTGGCTTTAGGACTTACTCGGGCTGGCTCGCATGAGTGCCCTCTTAGATCATGAAGAAAGCCCCCTAGTTATAAAACTGATTCGGAATCGCCTCCCTTAGCTTGTATTCTCCTGTTTTCTGGAATCACACATATATGAAAAAGGTTATAAGACAGGTGCGTCTGTGGACCTCACCTGGCCTTTTGGGTGAACATACACAGGCGTGCACATTCAAAAGAAGAAGGAAAGAACGAGAGAAGAAAGATTGGGGGAAAGAAGAATTTGACCAAGTGGAGAGATCAACACATTGACTAAGCTGGTGGTAATTGTCCTAATGTGGTAGTAAAACAGGCTTGATAACTCAAACCGGCTCAACAGGATTACTATTAAATGTCAATACCGATACTGACTAGCTAGACACGATGGTACGTTTGTCATGGCGATAAAGCAGACACAGTAATTCTGACACAACAACCTTACGGCTAGACGATAAGACTACCATAAGAGGCTAATCTTAACCCTTCTTAATCAAACGAAAGGATAACATAAAGAATGAAAATCTTAGAGAGTAAGAAGTAAGAGAATAAGAAAGAGAAGAGAAAGAAAGAGAGGAAGAGAAAGAAAGAAGGAGAAGAGTGTGAGAGAAGAGAGAAGGAAGGAGAAAAGAGGGTGAAAGACACAGTCGGTGCTAGGCATCGCCGGCTGTGTTGGAAGAGGAAGAGAAGGAAAGACACAATCGGCGCTAGGCATCACTGGCTGGGTTGAAAAGAGAAGAGAGATACATACATAGTCATCATTAGGCTTCATTAACTGTGTTTAAGAAGTGAGGAGAGAGAAGACACAATCGGTGGTGGGCATCACCGACTGGGTTGGAAAGAGGAAAGAGAAAAGGACACAGTTGACGTTAGGCTTTGTTGGCTATGTTTAAGAAAAGAGGAGAGAGAAGACATAATCAACTCTGAGCATTGCCAGCTATGCTAGTCAGAGAAGAGAGAGAAGATGCCGTCAGCACTAAGCTTCACTGACTGTATTAGATAGAGAAGAGAGAGAAGATAGAGTCGGCGTTAGGCTTCATCGATTGTATTAGATAGAGAAGAGAGAGAAGATGCAGTCGGAGTTAGGATAAGCTGACTGTGTTAGACAGAGAAGAGAGAGAAGATACGGTTGACGTTAGGTTTCACCGACTGTATTAGACAAAGAAGAGAGAGAAGATACAATCGACATTAGGCTTCATCGGCTGTAATAGAGGAAGAGAGGAAAGAAGACACAGTCGACATTAGCATTGCCGGTTGTGTTTAGAAGGAGAGCAGGGAGAGAGATAAATATGAGAAGAAGAGAGAGAAAGAGAGATAAAGATGAGAAAGAGGAGAGAAAAGGAGATAGAGATGACAAAGGAGTGAGAAAGAGAGATAAAGATGAGAAAGTGGAGAGAGAAAGGGATAGAGATGAGAGATGAGAAAGAGGAGAGAGATAAATATGCGAAGAAGAGAGATAAAGATGAGAAAGTGGAGAGAAAAAGGGAAATAGAGATGAAAGATGAGAAAGAGGAGAGAGATAAAGATGCGAAGAAGAGGGAAAGAGAGACAAAGATAAGAAAGAGGAGAGAGAAGAGAGAAAGGGAGAGAGATGAGAAGAAGAGAGAGAAATGAGAAAAGAGAGGAGGAGAGAGAAAGAGGGGAGGAGAGAGAAAGAGGTGAGGAGAAAGAAAATTAGTTTATCAAAGGGTACTGACCCTTCTCTCTCCTCTCTCTCTCTCTCCCAGACGCACCCACGAGCTTAAGCGAAAATGAAGTCTTTATTGATTGATTGAAGAAATGAATCCAAGGTTTTTTACAATTTGGCTTTGCATGCTTATATAAAATTTGGCCCAAATATGGGTGAATGCTCAAAAACTACCTATAATTGAAGATAATTACAATTTTATTGAATTAAAAGAAATACGAAAAATAGGTGTAAAAGGAGTGTTTGACCCCTACCTAATAATGTGTGAAATTCTAGAACAGTCCCTGCTGCTGTTTGAGAACTTGTGTGATCTTCTATGATTGATCCAAGGTTGTTCTAATGCCCATTTGATCGAAAGATGATTATTTTCTTGTAGGGCTCGACATGGTGATCGATTTGATACCAATTTCGAGCCATGAATGGTGTTTTTAAGCCACGACCATGAGACTTGAATTTTGGATGAATCTTAAAAACTTCGGATCGATAGTGTGTTCGTTCCTTGATGTTTTCTTCATTTTCTTTGTTGAATCACATTGATCATGCTGTGACGATCACGTTACAACAAACACAGCTCGATTTCGTGTTTGGATGAAGATTTTATCGTCTTGAGTTTTTGACCGGAATCTTGAAATCCGGCAGCCAGAATTTATAGCAGCTTCGACGCTTTCTTGTGTGAAATCCAACCATTCATCGTATGCGGGGTTTGGGCTAAAGATAGCCACGGACCATACACACATAATGTTATTTCTTTCATGCCGATCGGATATGCGAACGTCGTGATTTGGTCGTTGAAGTGGGCGTGCTGCTGCTAAACTTTCTGCGAATTTCTTCACGAATCAACAACTTCCCTCTAGTTTTTTTCCCTGCTTGGACATCGTCATGGGCTCTACCACCTATCAAATCGCTCATCTTGAAGAGAAGAACATGCTAACAAAATTTGAGTGCGATCCAACTCTGAACAAGTGAGATATGAGCCCCGAAATTCACTACTCGTGACTGTAAAAACAACCACCTTTAATTGTGTTTTGGTGTAAGGTGGCCACATGGGAATTGTGTGCGACCCACCCCTTTTCAGTATTATAACTTTATCTTGGAGTACTCGATTAAGCCAAAGGTTGATCCATAAGAATTTTCGACGGTGCCGGATCCAATGGAGGTGGTCCCACAGTAATTTGATGCACCAAACATATAGTTCTAGTTACGGGATCCATTCTAAGGTATAAGAGGCCAATTTTTCTGAAATTGTTTCTTTACGTTCATTACCTTAGACATGTCTGATCATGATGAAACTTAGAAAATGGAATTTTGGAGTACTAGTGAAGATCTTAACCAATTCTGGAGCCATTTTGAGATGGTTGAAATTTTCACTGCTTTATAAGCTTTATTGACCTGCTTCCTCTTTATTCCGCATCAGGGACCAAGGTGCTGAAACATGTGTTCAGACACTTGTTTAGATCTAGTATCTCTCAAGTTTTTCTTTCTGGTCTCTTCCAGGCTCAGGTTTCTTAGCTTATGAGTTAACAAAGTCCAACCTCTCTACCACATCCCACCTCTTACAAGAGGCGTTACCTCTTACATGAGGCGTTAGTGTTTTTTTAATAGATTCAATAGAGGTGTAGAATAGATAACTATTAAAAGCATTGGTGTGGAATGAATATTTACTAAAAACTAGAAGATTTACTTGGTGTAGAATGGATAACTACTAAAAACAAGGGGATTTTCTAGGTGTAGAATGGATAACTACTAAGAGCTATAAGATTTACGATGGGTGAATCTTAGAATGGGGACCATGGATTATGGTGGTCTATGGTTTAGGGGTCTACTGAAATAGTGTTATCCAATGGGTTTTTTATGATTAGGAAAATTATGGAATTTGCCAGTTTTAAAAATGGGGTGTCTACAGTTGCCCCTCTTTGACACTCCCTATTCTTCGAGGGACAGGTGAGTGGCAAAGAACTCGACACTCTTTGGCACTCCCTGTCCTTCAAGGGGTAGGTGAGTGGCAAAGATAATGCCGACTTTTTAAATTTCATCTAGACGTTTTGTGGTCAGAGGGCACTGGTTTGGTGCCTTGATCTCGCCCTCTGGATCTATGTGATCTGGCGGCATGTGTCTCGGGCTTTTGGTGAACTCGAGATTTGAGATCGCTCTCTCGAAACCTTGCTTCAGGGCAAGGGCAAGTATAACAACCAATGAGAGATGAATTTTAGGTAGGTTCAAGACTTCCTCGGGCTGGCTTGCATGGGCTCCCTCTTAGATGACGAAGAAAGCCCCCACTTGCTTGAGCTGGTTCGGAATCGCCTCTCTTGACCTGTAATCCTCTTGTTTTTCTACACAACACTTTTATGATTAATTTGTAAGACAAGTGGGTCATAGAGACCCACCCTTGTCTTAGGGCAATGCATGTTCACATGAGAAGGCGATGAAGTGCAAGGCTCGATGAAAGATAGAAAAGAGAAGAGAGATTGATGTAGGGGTGAGACTAGCATGACAATCAAAAATTACTCACTCGGAGTGGTAGCAAGACGTGTATGGTTCTCAAGACCAGCACAGCAACAATACTACTCGAAACCGAGGTCAGCGCATCGGTGATAAGTTAGGTCTACCCTCAGTCAAGTGAGTGGAGAAAGAGGTGAAGAGGAAAGAACGAGACAACAAAGAGAATGGAAAATTCAGACATCAATAGGCAACGTGGTGGGCAATGCAAGGAGACTGTGTATCCCATGTGGACGGTGCTAGCTCCTGACAAGGCACATGACGATAGTTTCTCCTAGGTTGCATGATAATAGGTGCGGGACGCAAGGAGAATAATGACGAGCACTGGGCACGCAGAGGAGGCTCACGGATGTCGAAAGGTGTTGCCAAAGCCCCTAGCAGGTAGCAATAGGTATCGCTGTCTACACTGGACGCATGACGGGGAGAGACCCCTACAAGTGGCAACAAACCTTGCCGTTTGGGTTCTTCATTGAGACGTCAGAGCTACGTCTGTGGGCGGTGATGGGTAGCGCCATCTACAGACCTCACTTGAAGGAATAAACAGATCAGTAGAAGGAGAAGGAGACTCGCGCATGGCATTGCCATTGCCATGCACGCCCTGTGAGACCAAGGGAGAGGCATGCACGGCACTGCCACTGTCGTGCATGACTCTTGCGAGGAACTCAGACGAAGGAGGAGAAGAGAGGGGAGAAGAGTGAGAGATGAAGAAAAGAAAAACAAGAGAGAGAAAGTTTACCTCAAACTTAGGGGTACCGATCAAAAGTTTCTCCCATCTCACTCCCTCTCTCAAGCGTGAGACAATAATGGTAAGAAAAATAAACTTGTATTAAGTGAAAACTCTCTCTTGTGTGTGTACGCCTCTGTCTCTTCTTTTTATGCGTACAATGATGGTACGCATATATAGAAGTGTGCCCCAAACATGGGTGGATGATAAAAAATAACTCTAATTGTGGGAAATTAAGATTAAATTGAATTAAAAGAAATTAAAAAATGGGGTGCAAACTGATAGATTTGCCCCTTCCTAACAAGTTATGGAATTCCAGAATAGTCCTTGTGTTGCCCTAAGACTTGCGTGATGTTGTATAGCTCTAATGCCTGGTTGATTGTAAGATGATTTTTTTCTTGTAGGGCTCACATGGCCATCAATTTGATACAAACTTCAAGCCATGGATCGTGTTTTTGGTGAACGATCATGTGGCTTGAAAGTTTTGTAGATCTTGAAACTTTGGATCAATAGTGTGTTCGTTCCTTGATATTTTTCTGTGTTTTATTTGCTGAATCTTACTGAGAATGCCACTACGATCATGGGGCACCAAACGCAGCTCGATTCCATGGCCGAACGAGGATTTTGCAAGTTTGGAATTTTATTAGGAATCAAGGATTTCGAGGCTGGAATTTGTAGTCTTTTCGTCAGCTTCGTGTACAGAATCCGACCATTAATCATGTACGGCGTTTAGGTCAGAGATGGTCCGAGACCTTAAGCCCATAATGGAATTGGTCTCATGTCGATCGAGCTCACGAGAGACGTGATTTGGCCACTCGAGCGAGGCACGATGTTTCTGAATTTCCTGCACTTTCTTCATGGATCAACAACTTCTCTCTAGCTTTTCTTTGCGCCCAAGTACCGTCACGGAGCATGCCACATATCGAATCGCTCGTCTTGATTAGACGAACATGCTCACCAAATTTAAGCATAATCTGACTTAGGACGAGTGAGATATGAGTATCGAAAGTCACTGGTTGTGACTATCCCTTCAATGGTGTAGTTTTACAGGGTGGCCGCAAGGGAATAGTGTGTGCGGCTGCTCCTGTTTCACTCTTTCGTCAATAGGGTGTTCCTGGAGTGTCTGTTTGAGCTAAAACTTAACCTCTGGGGGTTTTTAACAGTGTCGGATCTAATGGTCATGGTCCCACAATAATATGAGATGTTAAAAATGTAGCTCTAGTTATAGGAGTCCGTTTCAGGGTGCTAGAGGTCGATTCTGTCAGAGCTGTTTCTCAGTTTGCACTGCTTTAGACATGTCAAAATGTAATGAAACTTCACAAGAGACTCTTGAGAGACCTCATGAATATCTTGGCCAGTTATGGGGTTGTTCTGAGACTGTCAGAATTTCACTACTTGCTAGGACTTTATTAAGGGGGGCTCCATGTTGATGAAAAATACCTTCAAACAACATGCCCCACCAAATGTTGTGCTTCGAGAGAATTGAGAAGTGCAATCATTCAGGAACTTTGAAGAATCATTGTCAAAGTCCACATCCTCAAGAGACTATCTGTGGTTCTGGAGCATGAGGCCTTTGTCAGGACCTCCTCGTACAGAACCAGGCCTTTTTTGAAGGCCAAATGCTACGGACCTTCGATCGGCATTTTTTGCTGCTACACCAGGTTTGATTTTGATGCTCAAGGTATCTCCTATAGGTCCCATCCAGCGGGGTCTAGTCGGGGCCTTCTAACCCAACTTGAAAGTCTGGTCCCATGTAGGCTAGGGGGTTTAGCAAAGACTACCATGAAGCTTGGGGTAGGTTAGACCCTGAGTTTATCAGTTTCTTGCCTTCACGATGGATCTTAGCATTTCTGAAGGGATCTTTTGGTCATCATCCTCACCCTCAATGACTCTTCTTGTTTGTTGAACTGGGGAGATTTATGTGGCTCTCACCCCCTGATGAGCTATGAAACTAGGGAGATCTTATGCGGCTCTCACTCCCTGATGAGCCATGAAATCATGGAGATTTTATGAGGCTCTCACTCCTTGATGAGCCATGAAACTGGGGAGATCTTATGTGCTCTCATTCCCTGATGAGCCATGAAACTGGGAAGATCTTATATGCTCTCACTCCCTGATGAGCCATGAAACCGAGAAGATTTTATGAGGCTCTCACTCCTTGATGAGCAATGAAATCAGGGAGATCTTATGTGCTCTCACTCCTTGATGAGCCATGAAATCGAGAAGATTTTATGAGATTCTCACTACCTGTTGAGCCATGAAACTGAGGAGATCTTATGTGCTCTCACTCCCTGATGAACCATGAATCTGGGGAGTCGGTTGAGGTTGTGGAAGTGCGTCAACTTGCTTTGTCGGTCCAAGTGGCCTTTCGTGAGTTTTCACTTAAACATAGGAAGTGGCGTCGTGAGGATGGCTTTCACCAACTTTTGTTATTTTTGGGCTCTTTTACCCATGACTTTGTGGTCATGTCCACCCTTTTTATCCATTTTTGCTCACGGTGCTCTCTTGGGTTTTTGACCGTGCATGGGTTTCTTTTTCCACAGAACTCTTTTACTCATGGTTTCATGATCATGGCAGTCCATCAGTTTTACTCATGGTGTTCCTTTGTCCAGGTGTACACCATGCCCATTTTTTTTTTGAGAAGGCATGTTTTAGTTGTCGTGCCTTCGAGACCTGTGCGAAGCCTTTTAACGTCATGCGGTCAGGACACACACTATAGTTTAGGGTCATACAGCTGGACCGTAGTAGTAAGGAATGATAGTCTGTAGAGGCCACATAGTGAGTCTGGTGATGACTTTGACTCATTTGGGAGGATGGCATGAACTTACCTGTGGAGAGTTGATTGGATGGCAGGTGAAAGGTGGTGACCCACTAGCAGACGGCGAATATGGGTGCCAAGATGGCTTACCTTTTGGTGAGCATAGGTAAGACTAACTGGGGGATGATGAAAGATGGTGAAGGTGGCCCGTGCACATGAATGGGCAGGCTAGGGAAGACCTGCGTGGAGATGCACGTAAAGGGTGTGTGTGCCTAAGTAGGCTTACTGAGGAGAAGAAGAGAGTACGTACACAAAAATGGGTCGGTTAGGGAAAGCGTGCATGAAGATGCACGTGAAACGGGTGTGCGATTAACGGGGGCATGTTTTAAGGTCGCGCCTCTTAGACTTGGGTAAAGAAGTTTAATGTCATGCAGCCAAGATGCACACTATGGTTTAAGGTCATATAGCTTGGACCATGGTTATGCAGTTTTAGGTCATGCAACCAGGACCGTGCAGTTTAAGGTCGTGCAACTAGACCACCATTATAGTTTAAGGTCATATAGTTTGGACCATGGCTATGTAGTTTAGGGTCATGCAGCATGGACCGAGTATGAATCGCCATGTCAGTAGGGTTGCATAGGGGGTAGGTATGTGAATAGCAATCTGACTCCCTGGGGATAAAGATAGTTAAGGCTATACACAGGCGAGGAGATGTAGATGTAGGTGGTGACCCTACGAGGAGTAGTAAATGGGAGAGGCTTCACTGGGGATGAGGAGAGCTAGTGTGACTCCACGGGGATAATGAATATCGGTGTGCATGAAACTCTGACAGGCCAGAGCACAGATGAGCCCCACTGTGGGTTGAAGGGGTAAGAATGGCCTTAACTCTTTGAAGATGTTGGGGTGAGTATGACCCTTGCATACATCTAACTCTGCTAGGGGTCTAGTTGGAGTTATGCATGTGGACTATTTGTCGTACTGCATGTTGCTGTTTTAGGGTCTTGTAGCTCGGACCATGGCCATGCAGTTTAAAGTCATAAAACTAGGACCATGTAGTTTGTGGTTGTGCAACTAGACCTCTGCTACAGTTTAGGGTCATATAGTCTGGACCATGGTGTTAAGCCTTCTATCGTCATGTGATCAAGACACACACTATGGTTTAAGGTCACACATCTGGATCATGGCCGTAAGTTTAGAGTCATGTGACAAGGACTTTGCAGTTCAAGGTCGTGCAACTAGAACTCTATTGTGGTTTAAGGTCATATAGTTCAGACCATGGTCGTAGAGTTCGAGTCATGTGAAAAGGACTTTGCAGTTTAAGGTCATCCAACTAGACCTCGGCTATAGTTTAAGGTCATATAGTTCGAAGTCGTACAATTTTGAGTCATGTGACAAGGACTATGGTTGTGCAATTTAGGGTCATGCAGCATGGACCATAGCAGTGTAGTTTAAGGTCATGCAGCATGGACCATGGCAGTGAAGTTTAAAGGTCATGCAGTGTAGACCGTGGCAATGCAGTTTAAAGTCATGCAGCATGGATCATGGCAGTGCAGTTTAAGGTCACGCAGTGCGGACCGTGGTAGTGCAGTTTAAAGTCATACAACACAGACCATGGCAGTGCAGTTTAAGGTCATGTAGCACGGACCGGGGTAGTGCAGTTTAAGGTCATGCAGCACGGACCGTGGTAGTGTAATTTAAGGTCATGCAAAGCAGACCGTGGTAGTGCAGTTTACAGTCATGCAGCACGGACCATGGTACAAATGGTCAGGGGATTTGACTCCATGGGAGAATAGAGCTGTCATCGAAGACTGGGATCCCTGATGAGTGAGATTGTGATGCAAGGAATGAAATTCCTGAGGATAAGAGACGATGGTCTAAAAGGGAGTGCCAAGGCCTATGTGTGACACTAACTATGAAGTGGCACATTCATCAATAAGCCTAGGTGATGCGTTAAGTCCCTTGGTGAAGCACGTGGGAGTAGCCCTTGACATTCCGTGTGGCGGTGTTCTATGAACGAGACGTGCGACGATGACCCCTGGACGAGATGTGCAGCGATAATCTCTAGATGAGATGCGCGATGATAGTCTCTGGTCGAGGAGCTAGATAAAAGTCTTTATGGGGCGCGCAGTTCTAGTCTTCTGATGAGGCACATGATGCAAGTCTTGACGAGGCGCGCGACGATGATGCTTTGGGTCTCGGGCTTGGTCTGCCTCAATCTGATCTTATCGCCATCAAGAGCTGGGGACTAGAGCATCATTCTGAGTTTGTCAGTGGCAGTCTTCAGTAATGCGGGGTATAAAGAGGGGAGAAACCCCAATTTATTGTTTTACTGAAGGGTAAAATAGTAGAAAACTTTTTAAAGAGAGAGAGAGAGCCAAAGCTTTTTGGCGAAGGTTTTTCGGCAAGCACTTCCTGGCCAAAACTTGCAGAGACAGGTCCTTAGGGATTTTTTTGGCGAGCTTCAGGAGGTGCGAAGCTTCACAGCGTGATTGCGAAGACTTTTTAGCAAATGTCAAGGCTTTTTGATCAAGGAAGTGGGTCTCTTGAGGCTTTAACAAAATTTACAGACGTGCCCTGCCGAGGTTCAAGTGCTGCTCCGGCCCTTCAGCTGCTGAAGTGGAGGTCGCAGAGAGTTCAAAGGGCTTTGTCAGCTCTCTGATTGTTAGAGGAGAAGGAGAAAAAGAGTTAGAATGTTTCAGGCTGCTTTTTATATCATTGTCGGAATTGGACGTTTACAGGGGGTATTTAAGGTCATGCCCTGGATTTTACCATTCTGGGGTGCTTTTAATGTCGTCACCCATTTTTGCCGACTCCTGAGATATTGATAACTCAGGGCTGTTTGCCTAATTGGCCGATAAGATGAGGCGAGCTGCACCTGGATGAAGTCCCGCAAGGTCGACAGCAGAGGAAGGGGCCTGAGGAATTCTTCCTCGACTAGTGACTGAGGAAGATGATTCCTTCAGTGGGCTGGCTTAGGTGCTTGTCGTCTCCTCGGGATCCCTGAGGGGGTATTTGGATCGCTCTATCAAGCTGGTGAGTGGCCTTAGCTTGGTAGACTGCCTCACCTTTCAGGGATTTGAGCTTACTTCGCCCATGGTAGACTTCTCAGGGCTAAGAGGTCGAGGGCTCTGAAAGGTCCAGTGCATGCTCATGAGGGTCTTGTAGAGGGGCTTCCTCTTGAATGGGAGCGAGGGCTTGAGTGTGTACTAAGAGAACTGTACAGGCGATGTGGCCTTGCTGAACTTTCTCTACGACTATGGCCTCGAACCCAGTGCACTCAATGGGTTCGTGACCTCACACTTAGTGATAGGGGCACCAGAGTTTTTCTTTGCCTCGGGCAAGGCGCTTAGGCAGTTTGGCTGATTTGGGGGTGACAAGACCCTGTTGGAGCATTTTCTCAAAGAGGGCTTGCAGAGGGTATTGCTCAGTCTTTTGTTGGGCTTTCCTCAGGGGGTCTTCTTGCACAGGCAGAAGAGGGACCTGACAGTGTCTTGCTGGGTCGCCCTGAACCTCTTGACACTGCTGCATCTTTTCTGCCAAGAGTTTATGGAAGCCAGTGCACTCGCTGATGTCATGACCTCGTATCTGGTGATACGCGCACCAAAGGTTCTCGGTCCCTGGAGGTAGGAACTTGGTTGCCTTGTCGGCTTTGGGGTGGCGATCCCTTCTTCGAGCATTATAGAAAAAAATGTATGAAGGATAGTGGGTGCCCTGTCGTCCTCTTGGATTGTGACTATGTGAGATGCCTCAGCTGCCCGAAATGCCGTTTTCAACTCTTCAAGCTTTATTTGGTCCTTGTTGATAAGGGCCTCGATAGTGTCGTTGAGCTTGTAACATCATGAGTCGGGTGGGCTACTCTCTTATGATAGGTGCAATACTTCTCATTCAACTCCTGCCCCGGCCACTCTACAGTGGTGACCTCTGGCAGCTAGATCATGTTCTGTTCTAATAGCAATTGGATCAGTGTAGGGGTCCACCCCGTGTCAAAGGGGTAAACCTTATTCTGGTGCTGGGTCCAATAGTCGTTCCTCTTACTGTTTTTACGAGGCGGGAACGCATTGTAGGAATATTGCTTGCCCTCGGTCTGAGGTGTCTGTGCTTTAGAGAGGTTGAGAGTTTGGGGAGCGGCACCTTTGGTGTCAGTCATGATGACGGTCGTGCTGATCACTGCCTTTTGATTGCCCCGACTGCTATAGGGAGAGTTTGAGCCGGAGGATTGCTGACGGGGGTTGTCGCGATGCTTGAACAATCCCTCGATACGACATGGAGGGTGGATTGGATGCCTCAACATGTAGGGCGATCTCGGGAAGCATGTTTCGTATGCAGGTTTGGACTGCTTCCTTCTCGGTCATGAGAGTGGCGTGAAAGTTCGCCAACTCTCTCCATCGAGTGATGAACTTATCAACCGGCTCGCCAGGGTCTTGCATCAAGGTGAGGAGTGCGATGGTTTCCACGTTCCTTTGGACTTATTAGAAGCGTTGGTAGAACAACTTCTCCATTTCTTGCCAAGTGTGCATCGAGTTTTGCGGTAGCCAAGCATACCATTGGAAAGCTGGTCCTTCGAAAGTCTCGAAGAACTGGCAGAAGAGGAGATGCCTATCAGTTGCCGTCTCTCGGTAGGCCGCTTGGAAGTGGGCCGTATGCTGGTGCATGGTACGATTGAACAAGAGGAGTTTCCCTTTTTAGTAGTTCGGGTGAAACAACACCTAGTCAATGTACGAAGGATACGATTTTTGATAGAGTGGCATCTCCTACATGCCGGGACCTTATTCTTGAGGCTATGGGCCACCATAGCATCTATGTCAGTTTAGGAGACCCCACGAGAAGAGGAGCTGTCTTGAGAGACCTGAGGGGGAGTCTGCCTAGGAGCTGTGTTGTCACCGATCGGGGAATCAGAGGAAGAAGAGGACTTGGAGGCCTCTAGGCGCTCCATCTTTTTGAGGATGGCTTGCATCATTTCCTCGAACTTGTTCATCTTCTCCTCCTGAGTGTCATTCGACTCATTGATCACCATGATACTGACCATTTCTTCTGGAAGGTCAAAGTCAGCTGATGCAGCGGACTGCCGAGGCTGGTGAGTCATGCGTGGAAAGTCAGTCTGGAGGGGCTCAGCTTGCCCCAACTAGACTCGAGCTTTGTATGCCGATCTTGTGAGGACCGGTTCTTGACAGTCTTGGGATCGTGACTTCTGGGTGGTGATCACCGAACAATATTCCTGGACTTGCTCAGGGTTCGGAGTTTGAAGAGGGAAGAAGAGATTACAAGGCAGGAGGTCATCAGGGGTGGCGACCTTGACTGCCTTGGAGGTTTCCCTGGTCAGGATCTGCAAGACTCTTTTCTGCTTGATCTTGAGGCAACTGTGGACCTCATTCCAAAATCGAGCCTGAGACCTGGACTGCCCCATTTTCTTCGAACAGGCGAGGGCCATGTCTATGAGCTGGAGTTAGAGCAGGGAGTGGGGCCCAAGGATGGAGGGCAGCTTGGGTTCTTGTGTTGGAGGCTGGAGGTTTCTGTTTGACATCAAGTCGTTGCCCTGAATTCCTTTGTGAGGCCCAGGTGTTCGATTGACTCAAGGCTGGCTCAAGATGGTACTCTTAGGGAAGACCTTTGAGTACCAGGGCTCGAGGTGCTTGCCTGTCGTCAGGGAAGCCGCAAAGGAAGAAGCTGGTTCGTGACTCCACCTGATCTGTATCCGAGAGGGACCTGCAAAGATGGTGCGTGCACCTTTAGGGTTAGCCGTCCAGGTGACTTGGGGGTCAGCTTGGGGCTCAGTCAATAGGTACGATCTCAGGAGGCCAAGACTCACAAGCTTGTGTTTGTGAGGGACGAGGCGGGAGCTTGTCTCTCACAAGGTGAAGTTGTGTGCGCCAGGAGGGAAGACGGAACTGTCGACCCTCCTGTGCTCAAGGTGGCATAGAGCTAGCGCTGCTCCGAGTTGTGGAAAGAGAATTCATGGCTCATGAAAGGTTCGGCCCAAGAAGGCCAGACATTGGATGAGAGCTTAAGGCAACATGAGGGTTGCCCTGAGGTGTGGCTCGAGTGGATAGACCATGAGCCTTCGAGTGTGTGTGAGGGGTGAAGACCTCAGGACCTTTACCTTTGTGTACCGACCCTCCAGGTATGGAGGCTCGGAGTAGTGAAGGAGCATAGGGGGTTGCCTTGCGGCGAACCTCAGGAGCGATGCAGTTTGCTTGCCTTTCGCAGGGATTGACGGAGCAGCCTTCCAGCATACCGCAACAGTATGACTGGTAGGAGATTTGTCAGTAGTAGAGTGTGTGGCAACATGAGTGCTACCCATGCAAGGGCCCTTGGTGGAGAGTCCACCAGGGCAAGAAAGCGGGGAGGCAGGGAACTTTAAGTTCCCTCTCGAACCGATCCAGGTGAGAACTTAGGAGCCAGATCGTGAGTCCTGACTTAGAAGGAGGGCAGGGAAGGAGGCTTGAGTGACTCGCTTCCCTGGGATAGCCACAAATGCAAGGATAAGGAAGTCCCCGACCCAGATGAGCGAGTTGAACAACCCAGGAGCCATAGTAGGAGGTGCAGAAAATAAAAAGGAAATTAGTCAAACAAAAGCGAACCGACTAAGGAGTATTAGGTCCTCAGTGGAGTCACCAAGCTGATTAGGTTCCTCAATCTCGCCCTTCAGATCTAGGTGATTTGATGGCATGTATCTCGAGTTTCTGGTGAACTCAAGATTTGAGATCGCTCTCTTGGAACCTTGCTCGAGGGCAAGGTCAGATATACCAATCAATGAGAGAGGAATTTTAGGTGGGTTCTTGACTTACTCGGGTTGGCTCACGTGGGCTCTCTCTTAGATCATGATGAAAGCCCCTAGCTACTTGAGCTAGTTCGAAATCACCTCCCTTGACCTGTAATCCTCTTGTTTTTCTGCACAACAATTCTATGGTCAGTTTGTAAGATAAGTGGGTCGAAGGGACCCACCCTTGTCATAGAGTAATGCACATTCACATGAGAAGGTGATGAAGTGCAAGGTTCGATGAAGGATAGAAAAGAGAAGGGAGTTCGACGTAGGGGTTTGACTAGCATGACAACCAGAAATTACCGACTCGAAGTGGTAGCAAGACAGACATGGTTCTCAGGACCTGCACGGCGGCAATACAACTCGAAACCAAGGTCGGCGCGTCAGTGAGAGGTTAGGTTTACCCTCAGTCAAGTGAGAGGAGAAAGAGGTGAAGAGGAAAGAACGAGACAACAAAGATAAGGGGAAATTCGAACGTCAGTAAGCATCGCGGTGGGCAATGCAAGGAAACGGTGCATCCCTTGTAGACGGCGCTAACTCCTGATGAGGCACACGACGATAGGGGCGGGAAGCAGGGAGAACGACACGAGCACCGGGCACGCGGAGGAAGCTCATGGACGACCATAGGTGTTGCGAAAGCCCCTAGCGGGTGGTGATAGGTATTGCCGTCTACACTAGACGCGCGACGGGGAGAGACCCCTACAGGGGGCAACAAACCTTGCCATCTAGGTTCTTCACCGAGATGTCAAAGCTATGTCTATGGGCGGTGATGGGCATCGCCATCTACTGACCTCACTCGAAGGAAGAAACAGAGGAGTAGGAGAAGGAGACTCGTGCATGGCGCTGCCATCGCCATGCGTGCCCTATGAGACCAAGGGAGGGGCATGCACGACACTGACACTATTGTGCATGACCCCTACGAGGAACTCAGACGAAGAAGAAGGAGAAGAGAGGGGAGAAGAGTGAGAGAAGAAGAAAAGAAAAAAAAGAGAAAGAAAATTTACCTCAAACCTAAGGGTACCGGTCTAAAGTTTCTCTCACCTCACACTCTCTCTCAAGCGTGACACAACAATGGTAAGAAAGAAAAACTTGTATTAAGTGAAAACTCTCTCTTGTGTGTGTATGCCTCTGTCTCTTCTTTTTCTACGTATAATGATGGTACTTATATATAGAAGTGTGCCCCAATCATGGGTGGATGATCAAAAGTAACCCTAATTGCTGGAACTTAAGATTAAATTGAATTAAAAGAAATTAGAAAATAGGTTGAAAAATGACAGATTTGCCCATTACTAACAAGTGGTGGAGTTCCATAACAGTCCCTGTGTTGCCCTAGGCTTGCATGATCTTGCATGGCTGATCCGAGGTCGTTTTGAGGCTTGGTTGATTGTAAGATGATTGTTTTCTTGTAGGGCTCGGCATGACGATCAATTTGATATCAACTTCAAGCCATAGATCGTTTTTTTAGTGCACGATCATGTAGCTTAAAATTTGAGTAGATCTTGAAACTTTGGATCGATAGTGTGTTCACTCCTTGATGTTTTTATGTGTTTCTTTCACTGAATCACAATGAGCATGCCATTACAATCACGAGGCACCAAACGTAGCTCGATTCCATTGCCGAATGAAGATTTTGCAAGTTTGAAATTTTTGCCAGAATCAAGGATTTCGACAATGGAATTTACAGTCTGTTCATCGGCTTCATCTGCAGAATCTGACCGTTAATCATGTATGGGGTTCAGGTCAGAGATGATCGGAAACCTTACACGTGCAATAGAATATATCTAGCATCAATCCGGGTCGCGAGCGGTGTGATTTGGCAACTCGAGCGAGGAATGACTCTGCTGAATTTCCTGTACTTTCTTCACGGATCAGCAACTTCTTTCTAGTTTTTCTTCGCGCTCGGGTATCGTCACGCAGCCACATATTGAATCACTCGTCTTGACTAGACGAACATGCTCACCAAATTTGAGAGTGATACGATTTAGGAAGAGTGAAATATGAGCGTCGAAAGTCACTGGTCATGACTGTCCCTTCATTGGTGTATTGTTATAGGCTGGCCGCATGGGAATAGCGTGCGGCTTCTCCTGTTTCATTCTTTCTCCTATAACTTCTTCTTGGAATGTCCGTTTGAATTGAAACTTGACCCCTGAGGGCTTTCAATCGAACCGGATCCAATGGTGGTGGTCCCATAGTAATCTGAGATGAATAAAATGTAGCTCTAGTTAAAGAAGTTTCAGGGTGCAAGAGGCCAATTCTACCGGAACTGTTTCTCAGTCTGCTTTTCCTTAGACGTATCAGAATACAGTAAAACTTGGCAAGAGACTCTTGACAGACCTCATGAAGATCTTGGTTAGTTCTGGGGCTGTTCTGAGACTGTCGGAATTTCCACTACTTGCTAGGCCTTTATTGAGCTGGGTTCCCATGTTGAAGAAAAATACCTTCGAACAGGCACACCAACTAGCGCTCTAAGACATTGCGCTCCCCGATTACCCACTTAGGGAATTTTCATCCTAAGGTTTTTGGTGTGAGATGTCCGTGAGTTACATAAGCTTGAAACTTGAGTTCGATTTTCTAGCCATGCCACTTAACTTCAAAGGTTTTCACAATTTCAAATTCTTAAACTTGATATTTTCTTTGATTTTCTTAGGGTTTCCTAAGGTCTTCTAACGGTTTTACTTGTTTTAGAAAAATATTTGCCTGGTCAATTTTGAAGAGAGAGATGAGGTGGCAACGTGGTAATCATCATATACGAGTGTCCAAGCTCCTTCATTTTTTAAAAATCTTTTTGGTAATTTTGAAAAACAAGGGGGAAATTTTGAAATAGAACCCGAAACTTTGGACATTCATGATTTTAACAATGAAATTAAAGTTTTTTTAAAACACAAGACATATAGTGAAAATTTTGAAATGACAAAGGTTTTTTGAAAACAAATTGTTAGTTAGCAGTTTTAGCTCCTACAACCATAGATCCCTTTAAGAAGTTTAACGTCATGCAACGATGGATGTGGTAGTTGGCAGTTATACTCATACAACCATGGAGTGTTTTTTTAAAAGAAAAGTTTTTAAATGAAGTTTTTAAGTTTTTTGTTTTTGTTTTTTTGTACTTTTTATTTTTTTTCTAAATGTGGGTCTTACAGTTTAACCACTTGTGACCCATTTGGTGGAACTTATAAGAGCATGTCGGATCCTTGCTAGGATCTTTGAGACGAAGAATCATCGAGTGTTCCTTTATCTTCCAACCCCCACTCTTGTATTTCAATTCAAATGAGAGTTCTCTGGAGGTTTTGAGCAAAACATAGTCTTGAAAATACAAGATATTGCCCCTAAGTGTTTAAAATCTCTTTGGATTTCCGATTTTGTTCCTCTTTCAAAGTCTAGATGATCGAGGTCCTTAACAATATTCCATTAGGCTAATGCTCATTGATTTTTCTTTTGACATCACTCTGACTTAGGAAGAAGGAAGAGAAAATGTTTAGACTGAAAATACTTTGGAGAATAGAAGGAAAGGAGATTACTTCTTCTTTTCATCACTCTTGGGGTCCCTTTCGGGTGTTCTGCCCGGTAGCCTTTTTTCTAACGCTTGGGGTTCCTTTCAGAATTTAAGCCCAACAGATATTTTTTATTTATCACCCAAGGTCCCATTCGGGTGTTTATCTCAGTTGCCTTTTTTCCAACACGTGGAGTTCCTTTTGGATTTTCAGCCCATCAGATTTTCTTTTAAGAAGAAAATAATCATAAAGGAAGAGGAGGAGGAAGAAGAAGATCAATGGTGTTTTTTTCTTTTCTTTTTTTTGACATTTTGCTTTAAGATTATGTAAGAATTTGATCATCTTTCCCTTATCCAGGTGGTAGGGAGGTTTTAATATCAGTCATCCTCTGATTTCCTTGGGCCCCCAGGTTAGCATCCAATATTTCTTTGACAATGGTCGTTGTGTACCCCTTGGATTTATCCATTGAATTGCCCCACTTGAACCTTGATTTTGGAACTAAGAATCACTCGTAGTTTCCTATTCCCTCAATATTTTGTGTGGACGGATAAGCTCATTAGTTCCTCCGCATTAATGAGATAATTTGTGTTACTTATTAGGCGTTAATGTCTTTTGAAGTTTGAGGCATGAATGCCCCATTTGGTTTTTAGTAAGGGATGAGTTATCACCCAACTCGTTTTTTATTGTCTCTTTCATTCTAGATTTTGTGTTTCTTTACAAGAGTTAATTTCATAGTAGGCTCCTCCTCAGTGCTTGAGCATGGGTGAGACTTTCGTACAAGAAGAGTGACTGAGTTAACATTAGATGACCTTATGGCAAGTTGGGAGTTAGCAAACAAGGGCTCAATCTCATTAACTGCCCCTATTGTGCCCTCTTCATGAGAGGAGATTGCCTCTATTGAGTAGTTTGATGGGGTTTCCTCTGCAGGGCTTCCTATTCCGTTAAGAACTTGTTCTTCAGGGCTTCCTATTCCGTTAAGAACTTGTTCTTCATGAGATGAACTTTCTTGATATGGGGGTGCCTCGGTTATCAGAGTTGCACCTCCCCCAGTTAAGCTATGGAAATCCCTCATCTTGAGGAGGTGACTCAATTTGGTCATGAGCTTTTAATTCCTCATCCCAGATGGGTGGATCATCTAGGAAGTCTTGTGAAGATGGCCTAGGTGGTCAACTTCTTTTGATATTTGAGGCAATATGTCTCCTTGAAGAATTTGCTCATCTGCCTCCTCTTGAGTTATTGTCCTGGAATTAAGGTTCTTCTTGTCACCATGAGTTTGGGAATCCATTGCTTTAAAGTCTCGGTTGAGCTTATGCTCGAGCTCATCTTTCTCTTGCGATTTTGATTCATTGTCACACATGTGTGAATCATTCATTGTGTTAATTTGGAAATATGGATTGAAGGGATCATCTACCCCAATTTTATTCTCGGTGATGGGGACCTCCTGCACCACTTTTAAGACTGTATCTTGTAGTGGAATTCGCATGTGATGACCCTTTCTTTTGCCTTTCCTTGGGTTATGGGCTTGGAGCCAAGGTTATCCTCATTACTTTGATCTTGAGGATCCTTAGTCGTTAACTCTTGAGTGAGCTTATGCTTGATTTGTTCTTCATCTACCAGACTTTCCAATTCATTTCCTCTTGTGCTCTAAGGCCATTGTGGTTGCTTTTTTGTCTTGGGTGCAGTTTGTGATTCTTCTAAGTTAATCAGGTTGACATTAGAATTGTTTATCGAGACATCTAAAGTTTTTTGTTCTTCTTTGCCATGAGCCTCTTTCTTTCTGACACTTATCGTGTCATTATCAATGAGGTCCTGAACTATATGCCTGAAAGCTCGACATTCCTCGGTGTTGTGGGCATAATTTTGATGTCAATCACACCATTGCGATGTATCTTCCCCATGGAAGGGAGGAAACCTAGTTGCTATAGGTAATGTTACGAGCGTTGCTTTAAGAAACTTTGTAATGACATCGGTCACAGGCTCATTAATGGGAGTGAATTCCCTTGGTGTGGAAGTCTGCATCCTCCATGTGGTAGAGTAAGTTTTAGTTCTTTCTTGTGAATGGTTTGCAGAAAGGTTGCTTTTCTTGATCATGTTCACCTCTTCGTCTTGAGAGGGTTATTCACCAGTCGAGTTATCAAAGACTATAGCCTCAACCTCCTTGGCCCGTTCATAACACGCTACTCTTTGAAGCATAATGTCAAACGAGTAAGGGACCGCCGCATTACCAAAGAAGGTGGCATATTTTGAAGTCATGTTCTCTAATGCTATTGCTGCCTTCGCAGATTCCGAGAGTGTGGTTTCGATGCCTTGCATAGTGGCCTCGCTGAATCTTGTAATAAATTCAAAGGGAGACTTGCTCGACTTCTGTTTGGTGGATGCTAACTCACTAAGGGTACTGGGTCTTGACCTTGCCCCACAATAGTGGGAAGAAAATTGCTTGAACATTTCGTCAGGATTTGCTTGAGGGTTATCTTTCATGAATCTCTGGTGAGCAATGCAAGAACATGATCTTAAGTTGGTTGGGTAGGTCTCGTAGAGTATGAACCATTAATATGTGGGCGTTGATGTGTGCCTCAAGATCCTCTTTCCCATAAAATTTGTTTATGAATTGTGGGATCACAAACCCTGTTGGTAGATCTTCTAGGTGTCCTAAAGTTTTTTGTACATAATCTTAAGGAGTTGAGAAATCTCATATTCCAATTTTCTCTAAAGAGTCTTCGAGGTATTTCATGTGGGTGAATTGAGTCATTGTTATAACAGTGACCTTTCTCGGCTGCATGGTCTGTTGAACCTGGATTTGTGGTATGTGGCTTGTATAGACTGGCTATTAGGCCCATGTTGCGGGTTACCCCAAGGATTGAGCCTAGGGAATGTGTTGAACTTGATGTGTCGGTTGTCAGCCTATAGACTCACCCGAGTCGAATTGGGCCAATGCAGACCCATTACTCGGAGTTTGCACTACTTGGCCGCGTAAGAAGGCCTGCAGGTTAGAAACACCACTTGACTGAGATGGATGACTCGAGCTGCTATGGTGACTAGTCCTCTGACCTTGGACAGTGAAGTCTGGAATGATGAGCTACTAATTGAACATCGGGGTTAACCTGGCTGAGATTGACTGACTCAGGGCAGTCCTTGACTAGATTGACTGACTCAGAACAGTCCTTGACTGTTGGCCTAACTTCTTGAGGATTGCTCTTGGCCTAACTCCTTGACTGTTCATAAGTGTTACGACCCTACTAACCTGTTGGCCCGTTCCTTTCCAATGATGGTTTTGAGGGTGGCTTGGATTGCTAAGTATAGTTCCATGTGGGTTGAGACTTGGCTCACTAACACGAGTGCTATGAATTTGTGAGGGAGCACTATGACAGTGCCTCTCAGACTGGCTAGGTTCCCTGGATCTATGCTGGGCCTCAACCATAGGGTTGGACCTTGCTCTGCTTTGATCCTAGGTCATGACTCCTAGACTTGTTTTAAAATAGGAAGGTTTGGACCTAGCTCAGGCATGGACCTAGGCTAGACTTGGAAAGACCTAGATATTGATTTAATGGACTTAGGTTTGAACCCTAAACTAAGGTGAACCTAGTCTAAGTTTAGGGACAACTCTAATTCTAGACCTAAGCAAAGACCAGACTGGATGGATCTTGCTAGACTCAATGGGTTTCAGTTTGAACCTTAAGCTAAGATAAACCTAGTCTCGTTCTAGAGGCAACGCTATGCTTAGACCTAAGCTAGGACCGAGACTAAGATCTAGACTAGATGGGTACAAGTCTTGGCTCAGATCAAGAGGTGGGCCAAGGTTCAGAACTAGGCGTGAACTTGGTTTAGACCTAGGCTAGAGGGCTTGAACCTAGAGGGTTTCGAATATCAGATTGGGTGTTGACCCAGACTGGATCAAGGTTGGGTTAGGTATGAGCATTAGCTCAGACCAAAAGCGCGCCTAGGTTCGGACTTAGGTGTGAACCTGGTTCGGACCTGGGCTAGGCTGGATACAAGCCTGGACTTGAACCCAAAAGTTTTTAAATTTAGATCGAGTGCAGACTCGAACTAATGTCAAGTTAAGATTTGGCATGAGCCTTGGCTCAAACCAAAAAGGGCCTAGGTTCAGACCTGGGCTAGACCGGGTACAAACCTGGACTTGGACGCAAAACGTTTTAGCTCGGACCAGAAGTGGATCCAGATTGAGATCTAAGACTAATCAACTGAGATAAGCAAACAAAACACTCGAAAACTTTTCCCTAAACTATGGGTAGGCTAGGTATGAGTGTGTTCTTAACTATTGAAATGTGGCTAAGCTGAGTAGGTCCCCACGTAGGTCCTGGTCACCTGTTAAAGGAATCAATCAGGTCCTACTATGTGTGGAGTTGCTTTGAGGCTAAGGATTATGGAGGGGCGCTCATAGTTAAAGTTACGTGAATCCCAACCGCCTCGGCTCTCAATACTAGGTTCCCCTCATGACAGTTAATATCGGATTTTGTGGGTTTTGAAACCTTTGTTGGTTTCCTGTGCTTCCCTGGTTTGTTGTATGCAAGAAGTGCGTAAACAAGCACGCAAGTGAAAAGAAAGTAGCAAGCAAGTAAACACACAAGAAAGAAAGTGTGAGCACTTGGTACAAATCGTACCGAGTGGGGTGCGCTTTGAGTTGGAGTCTCTACCGATCAAAAGCACAATTCAGGTGTGGGGGCTAAGCAACGCCTAAGACGATATACAGTAAGTGGAACATGTCACAACCCGTGCCTAGTTGAGCGTGCCCCGAGTCGAGGGTGACTCTATCAGGGCACAATTAGAGAGAGAGTGCAGATGACCTTAGAAATTTTATTTTATTTTTTTTCTACCCTTTTTTTTCTTTAATGAAATGAAAATAAAGTGGAAAATGCCGAATTACAAGCAAAGAAATGAAAGGAAAATGAAGTGGCAACTGACGAATTACAAGCAAAGAAACGAAAGAGATTTTTTTTTTGACAACTTTTTTTTTTCTTTTTCCTTTTTTGCTTTTGGAAAGACGGTAAAGGTGATTTTTTTAAAAAGGAAACATGAAGATTCTTTTTTTTTTCTTTTAGAAAGTGAAGTTCCTTTAAAAAAAGACTTTTGTAGCAAAAGTGATGTTTTTTTTTTAAAAACAAATAATCTTTAAGATTTTATTTTATTTTATTTTTCTTACAAAGCAAATTTTCGTCTTTTAGAAATGAGAAAGGCCTTAACTTTTTTTTTTTTTGAAAGCAAGATTACCTTTAAAATAATTTTTTTTTTTTTTTACCAAGACACCTAAAAAATTTGCTTATTTGTTTTTTAGGAAACTGAGTTTTTTATTTTAAAATAAAATGGCTGAAGATACTTTTGTTTTAGTGTATAAGAAAGATGGCCTAAAACACCGATAGTTTTTTTTTAAAAACATATATATATATATATATATATATATATATATATTTAAACAAAGAGACCTTTAAAAGTTTTTTTTTTAGTTTGTAGGCAGGGT